>JAOXYL010000052.1:22032707-22054788 GCA_028564955.1 Terapon puta
GGTTATTTGTCTTTGAAGACGTTTCACCTCTCATCCGAGAGGCTTCATCAGTTCCTGCTCCCTTGACTAGGCTGGGAAATCACGTCATTGTTTATTCTGACCCCATCTGATTCTGATCTCATCTGACGTGGAGACACTAGCAGTGGTAGGGACTTTTCAATTGGATGCAAATGAAATCAAGTGGCCACATAAATAATGCAAACTTTGAGCACCACATGACAGCAAATCCATGTGGATGCGGCTGTGTGTACTGTTATGTATAGTTTAAAGTTAACAGAGGTGACTGCAGCCAAGACTGATTATCATGTGTGGAGATAGCCTCACTGTGACCTCTCTTGTCAACAAGCCCCAGTTTTCCAACAAAATTAATTACAAATAGTGGGCACAGAAATTGGTATGTGGAAAATCAATCCCATTTATGAACTTCAACAAGCGTTACTTTATACCCTTTGACTCTAGACTTTGAAGTCAAAAGTTTTTGCAGCTTTCAAACAAAAAACATGAATCACATGGAGTCTCACATGGAGTGCTGCTCTAATCAATTGTTTCTTTATCTGTTAGATGACTGAATTATTCAAACGTCTCTACGGCATCTTTTTTTTTTTTTTTTTAATTACATGCATTTCTTTGAGCATGTCTGTTTCTGTCTTAGATGAGGAAATCATCTTCCGGAGCTGGGATGGAGACATTCTGAAAATCAACACACACAGCAACAAGACTGAGCTCCTGCTGAAGAACACAACATTTGTAAGTGTTAGTTCTTCGTGAAAAACATTAGTCTTATTTCTATTTGGGTTCACAGAGCTGTGTAAAATAACACATACATGCCACTATCAATAAAATGACACCTGGTTGAGCAATATTTGAACCAAAATTGCATGGTTATTAAGTTCCATATTTACTGTGTGCAAAATAACATTTTCATTAAGACAATCCTTATTAAAATCACCTAAGATTTTATTTTTAGCATTTAATTTTCTGAGCAAAATACCTGGTTGTTACTATGCCATCAAGCTTTGTCCTCAATGTGTACTCTGACCCTGCTACGGTCACCTTGAGTTTCACTGTAACTTTAACTGAACTCTGTAACTGAATTCACTTTATACGAATGCTTTTGGAGCTGCTTCAAGAAAGTGATCATTTGACAAATGAGATATTCTTAGTTTTAGAAAGAAATGGTTTGATGTGAAACAAAGATCTAATCTGTATCTTGCTCTTCCCGCAGGCAACTTTTAAGGCCTCAAAATTTGCAGTTTCTCCAGATCTGAACTTTGTCCTTCTGGGATATGATGTCAAGCAGGCGAGAACCTCTTAATATTCTCTTTGCATGTGTTCTGACAGTGATTTTTGGTTTGGGGCTGGTGGTATCGGAGGTTTACAGCTCAGGAACTAAAACAAAGATGGGCCCCGCATGGAAATGTCTTATCTGTCTGTCCACAGTCAGTGAGGTAAAGCTTGCACTGATACAGCAAAGAGGGACAATTTTTTAGAAATATCATAATTAATGTTTTAATTGTGAAAATAAGCAAGTCACAAACATGTACTAAAACAACTAAAACAACTACGGCATTTTCTATGATATGTGTTAAAATTATATTGCTAAAACATGTCAAGACTGTGTACTTGTACAGCTTTACTGACCGTTTTTCCATTGGTTTGTTTCAGCCTCTGTGTTTTAACATTTTTACTCTTCATAGTATCTGTATTAACAGACAGACAGACTATCACAGTATCTGAGGTGCACAAGAAGCTGTTTGTGCTGAGTGACACTCTGTTGTTACTGTTATCATTCAGTGCACTCACTTTTAGAGTGCACGAGCTAGTTCTGAGCCTAAAGGACGATCTATTCATTCAGATTCCTTTATTTGTCCCACAGTGGGAACACACAGTGGAAAAGAGGCAGTAATAAATGCAAGACATAGAATAAAATAAGAAGAAAAATAAAATATAGAATATGAAATATAAGATAAAAATAAGAACAGAATAAAAATGATAAAAATTTAATAATCCCAGATAAATAATTTTAGCTATAAGTGTAGTATACCTGTGCATAGTGCAGAGGGAGTGTGTCTGAGAATATACATATAAGAAATATATAGTATCTCAGGTATGAATGAGTGCAGAACAGTGAAGTGTAGTGTAATCTACACAGAAACATTGTTGACATCTGTCACTCTGTTTCCCAGAACTGTGTCATCAAGGACTCTGAGACAAATGTGAGGTGTGTCAGTATTTCACCCCTGCACTTGTTATACTAGTTGTGATGGTTGATAACGGCGCCCAGTTTCACTATGAGCCACACAGAGTCACCATGGAAATATTTTCTCCACATGAAATGATGAGCGCAGTAAATAAAATCAATTAATCATTACCTTTAAACAATGCAGGCCTCTTGTGCAAGTGTTCTTGGTGGGGACTATTGTGATCCATGGATTAATATGCTGTGGATCATTACATATTTATGTGGGACTGAGCCAGAATAAACTATAGTGTGTGTGTTCCTTCATTGTAACACTGATGGTGATGGTGTGTTTAATTGAATAGTTGAAGAATAATAAGGATGGTTGAAGCATGGAGTAATATATTAGTTGTTGGATATAAAAACAATACTTGGTATTGTGGTGGTCTTCTCATAGAATTCATTTTCATGAATTAACATTTCGTTTTGTTTTTTCTGCTCTTTCTGATCAAGATTGCTTGTCAATTCATGTTTTATCAATTGGCACATCATGTTCCATTGAGGTTTGGTGTTTTATCACTATAAGCAAAATCCAATTTATTCTCCACGTTACTTAAAATGATTAAAAAATTTCATTTGAATACATTTCTGTTGCAACACAATGATATAGGTTAACACACTAACATATCTCTATAGGTCACTGGTTAAAGACACTGGATTTACAATATTACAACTCTGGTATCAGAGGCAACCTTTTCTAAAAAAAAAAAGAGGCTTTTAACATTGACTCACTCGTCAACTCACCTGTGTGTGAGGTGTTTTTCTACCAGTCTGTGATAGCATTATGACTAAATGGATAACAAACAAACTAAGAAAATCCAACAGAGCTCTTGTAGTCTGACAGAGAGCCAATCTGGATTAAAATAACTAATTCTAGATGTTATTTATATGCTGAAATATTCCAGACAGACAGACAGACATCATATTAATTCAAATATTGAGAATCACTGAAGTCATTTACATCTATAATAGACAAACAATCAGGCCTTCTAATTGTTATGTTGATACTGTTCCCCTGTGTTGAGGCATTATCACTGGAGGGGGTATTTCAACTTACTGAATACTTTTTCTCTCATTTTGAAATGGCGGATGGCTCTTAATACCACAGTACACATGAGCCAGTGAAACCCCAAAACAATAAAAAATATATAAAATAAAAAAAATGATAAAAATAAAACGTGACACAGATGTCAAATTTGTCATATTTGGTTTTGTCAACAGCATTATCATGCACCTTGGGAGACATGTTCTTCCCTGAGGTTTTGATGCACCACAGTACCTCCAGCTTTTTTCGGACATTGCCTCCACTCGATTTTATTATCTTGTCCCGATGATTCTGGAGAATTTCAAAGCACTTCCACTGTGAGTCACAAATGACAGACTCTTGACTCTTAACGCTTTGTTTGGATCAACCACGGTTAGGATCAGCCGAATTATTTTTTTGGGTGTGACTATGTTCCCCTCATTTGCACAGATAATTAACATGTCAGTAAGAACATCAGTCAACCCTTCGTCTGACCAGGATGGACCTGGCAGACATCTCTGTAAGTGACTGATGTAAACTGAATAATACAGTACAGTGTCCGTGCATGGAAGAGGTGTAATCTGAATTAACTATGCAAAGCCAAGTTATTGCAGTACACACACACACACACACACACACACACACACACACACACCTTTTCAGGAACAAAAGCAAGGCAAGGTGTGTGCTTGAAAACAAATAATGATCGTGCATTATTCTCGATTGCTAAAACTGCGAGTGGAATCTTTAGAAATGGAGAGAAAATTCACAATACCACATTTTTGACCACCAATGCACAACACATGCTAATAAATGTTAGCAATGAAAGTACTGATGGAGAACAGAGGATGCTTCACGGTGACAGAACAAGGCACTTTTTTCCCCCTTTGAGTTGAGTCAATAGAAGTGAGCACAATAATAGATGGCACAAGGGTCGAACACAATAACACCTGTTGGATGCAATCCAACGGCCCAGTCAAGATTATGACAATATCGTCCTTTTGTTCGCCTCCCTTTCATACTTTTCACCAGAAGAAACCATGTTCTTTATTCTAGGAAATATCGATGTGGATTTTCAGCAGCCTGAATACAGAATCATAATATATTATGATGTCAACTGAGCTTTATTCATTTAAAAATTGCTGCTGTCCTCAAAGAAACACTTTGTGAGGTGAGCTATTTGCACTTCTAACTTGCTGACCTCAGCAACTGCACCACTACGTCTGCACCAGTACTTATTTCTTTTAGCTTATCCTTGAGGAAACTTCCACCCTCTCAGCTGTCACACCCGGACTGCTAGCACTAGACTCCTAAACTGCCCCCTCAAGCTAGCCAACTCTCATGGGTGAGGTTCGGCTGGCTTATGAGACAAGCTGGCAACAGAATAAAAATAACTGCATCACTGCACCCGAGTGTCTTGGATGGGGTTGGCTCCCACTCTTGGCTCCGGGCGGCTACGGCCAAGTGCCCGCTAGACAACAGACACTTAATTTTCCCATCCCAGATTCACTTTTACAATCTGTACATTGGCACTGGATGAGTTTGCTAAAATCACAGTTTCCGGGCGACTTGTTTTAAATCAAGAATCCTGTAAAAATTGTGACGCTTCTCTTAGCTTTAATCCTGGGATAGTGACATCTTGGCTGTCACATGCTGAATGTGTCTTTTTCTGAATGGGACTTTAAGTACCATCGCCTGTAACTCCTAAAGTCTATATAGTGAGCTCATGATGTGCCTCTTTGGAACAGCATAGGTTAGCATTAAAGTTTGCTATTCATTTTAGAGCAGACATACACTCCGCTCAGTATCTATTTCACCATCTTCACATTCTTTAGGTACAAACAGACATTTAGATAATCTGTACAACAAACAAACAAACAAACAAACAAAAAAAAACAATCAGAAAAATATTCTCATCCTAATTATGTGTCCCAGTTGAGGATCAGCACTCGGAGTCCCCAACAGTCCCAGCATGTCTTTCTCTAAAATGGCAATATCACAAAACAAACACTGCGCTTTGTGTTGTGGCCCAGCCTCTCCGGGTTAGCTCCACCATTCAACATGGTGTTTACCGAGTGTTGGCGATGAAATGGAGGATTGTTTGTGTGTGTTGAGGGGATGTGCTCAGAACGAACGGTTATCAGAACGATCAGCTCTGTACGGGCTGCTGCTCAACTGCTGATCCACAGCACTTTACGTTTCCGCTCGCTCAGCCTTTCCTACTGTTGAAGGCAATAAGCAAGAGTCTGGTATATAGCAGAGGAATAGTATCATTTTTTTGTATGTTCTTCAGGCAGATAAAATTCAAATGACTGCAAGGAATAATATTTAGCATTTTGAAAGCAGCCAGTTCCAATTCATATTCTAAAAAATGCAATGCAAACAAGAATTTTTGCTTCCACTATAGCTACTGATTATGCGCAGTATTGTGAAGCAGTACAGTTGTACTTATTATGATCAGCCGTGTTATGTCGCACAAATAGTGCATCTAACTATAATTTACAATATCACATCAATTAAAGTTTTTTAATTATATCATTCCATGAATAATACCAATAAAATAGACTCAGTCAACCTGCTAATAAAAAAAAAATAGAAGAATAAATCAATAAAATAGTGTCTCTGAATGTATCACATTAAATGTGCCTACAGTTTCCTGGCTTGAACAAAATTTGTTTTGAAATATCTCAGATACTTTTGAAGCAGTTATTTATACAAAAGACACAGGTACAGTGGGTAAAATAGGTATTGGACATGTCACAATTTGTCAGTAAATATATTTCTGAAGGCACTACTGACATAGAATTTTCACCAAATGTTGGCAACAACCAAGTAATCCATACATACAAAGAAACCAAAACTAACAAGTTCATTTATTTCAAGTAAGTTATGTGTAATAAAATGGAATGACACACTGAAATGTAATGCCTTTGTTGGTAATGACAGGTTCAAGACGTCTCCTGTATGGAGAAACTTGTGACATACATTTTGTGATTTTGGCCCATTCTTCTACACAAACAGCCTTAAAATCTTGAAGGTCTGTATGTCTCCCCTGTTACCTCTGATCTTTAGTCCTTTCCATTGATTTTCAAATGGATTCAAGACAGGCGATTGGCTGGGCCATTTCAGCAGCTTTTTTTTCTTTCTCTGAAACCAGCTAAAAGTTTCCTTGGCTGTGTATTTGGGATCATTGTCTTGCTGAAATGTCCACCCTCATTTCACCTTCAGCATCATTTTTTGTTAAATCAACAATGTCTCAATACAGTTTTCCTTTCATCCTTCCTTAAAATATATGGAGTATGCCAATACCACATGCTAACAAATATACCCCACACCATGCCCCACATTCATGCAGGGGCTGAATTTTTTTTCAAAAGTGCTGTACTTTTGTCACACAAATCACTGATTTAGACACAAAATATGCAGGGCTTGCATGACTTCATAATCCCAGCATTTGCATTATAAAAAGTAGTAAGTTGACAGTTGTAAGTATATTAGTATGTAAATGTATGTTACAGTAAGAGATTGGAAGCTCTTATGTTAACAAAAGATGTCTTTAAAAAAAGAAGCACATTTTATTTTATTGTTTCATTTATTCATTTTTACAGAAGTTGTAGCGTGTTTGTTTTGTTTGAGTTAAGTTTCTTATTAAGATCTGAAATAAAACAAGATGAGAACTTCAATATTCCAGTACTTTCTGTGATGTAGTAAGCTTGCTTATCATAGGAAGTCATTAAAAATGACTCTTTACATGAAGGTAGTAACCTAGTGAGCGTTGGGGGAAATCACTTTTTTTCTTTTCAAAATGGAATTTTTGCAAATTCCTGCAATTTCACAGCATAAAACTGCATAAATATCTTGCATATTCCATTGCAGTTTTTAAGAAAACATGCAGCATAATTGAGGATTTCAATCACAAATAAAAAATTTTGGAAGGACTGTTCATGGGCTTGTCTAAATGTTGTGCAACAAATTTTAAACAAGCTGTTTTGCCTTCAACAAATGAGTCTTGCGTAGTGAACCCTTAAGATACTGAGAGACAAGGTGCTACAAAATGAAAATCCTAAAAATAAAAAAGACAAGCTCGAGATTCTGAATGAAATTCCCTGAAATGCAAACAAAATAATGATATTTTTTTTAGAAGAAGAAATAATAATAATGATCATAATAATCATAATAATAATATTTTTTCTTTGATTGCCACTGTAAAGTGTGTCTATAAAACATGTTCATTTTCACTGTGAAGTTTTCAACAACTTCTTAATAATATTTTGATTGCTTACTGTCGCTCTGCAGCAGTATTTCAACAAATTATATAAAATAATCACTTTTCTCAACTTTCATATCAAGCCTATCAGCTAAGCTCTGTGTCCTTCGTGATAATCTCATCACAGTAGATATGTGATCCAACCATGCTGCAGAGATAAGGGACTATGGCCTCTTAGGTACAGTTCTAAAGATAGAAACAGGCTGTACACAGTCCTGGAAAATCCGTTTACTTTGCTGCGTAGGGAAATCTTGTGTTAGTTAATTCTGTTGGTGACAGAGGCTCGTTAAAATATCATGAAATGAGTTGTTGAGCTGGAATAATTAAAAGTGACAGTCATAACATTCACCTATCATTTCATTGATCATAAACCTCATGTTATACTCTATATTAAAATATATGTAGCTAATTTATTTAACATTGACTTTTAGTCATATTCACTGAGAGTGTTACTCTTTGTAGTGCATGAGACATTTTTTTATTTGGCTCCATTTGTTGCCTCTAAGGTCATTTAACGAGAATCCAACATGCCTAGGTCAAAACAACAAATCAGAAATGAGCGTCTGTTTCACTACTAAGCTTCCCTCCATTATCTAGATGCTACTATTAGATAGTGGACTTGATTTTCATAAACTAGTCCTTCATTCTATTTGATAAAGTCTTCCCACTTCCCTCTGCTTACTCTGGAGAACTATTGTTCCAGTGACTGATTAGAGATGTGATGGTCAGACCAGTCGCTAAAGAAAGAAATAAAAGAAAAAAGGCACATTTTGTGACTAAAGAGTTCAGTGTTGGTCACAAAGTGTACCTGAAGCCCATAAGCCATTTTCCTCACAGTTCCCCTTTGGGTTTTGTAAGAAGAGAGACTGGCAGCTGTGACTTTGTTGCTGTGGGAGACTTTTATGTTTCAGCCACAGAATTATAAGGGGAAATGTAACACTTTTCATTTATCACACTGGAGACACACTGCTGTCCCTGTGTCCAATGCCGGTGAAATTGCTTCTTGCATGTCACACCACGTGGCTTCCCCGTTGTTTCATTCTACAATTCCACAGCCGCGGGAGCATCTCAGCGTTGGCGAGCTAAGCAGGCTTGATAATGAGCTCTGTGAGCTTGATGGGATTGAGACGGCAGAGTTTTAGAGGCGCTATCTCCTCCTGAGATGGACAGAGCAGATGTGTTCATCAGCAAGTGACAGCCTGATTCTATGGAGAGTAATGGCCCGCCGCTGAACCCCTGTCTCCAGTTGTCTTATGAATTCATCATAATCATGCGAGTCTCTGCTGCACTGTACTGCGTCAAAGGTTTCTATAGATCTTCTTATGCGGTTCATGGTCAGCAGCTTTCTGTGTAGATTATGAAAAACATTTTTCAGCACTGAAACTAAGATAATTATTGAGGAGCTGATTATTGCAGCTGTTTATGTGTTCTCATTGATTGCGCATGTTAATGAAGCTGTCGCGTGAGAATCAGTAAAGAGCAGTAATTGTCCCAGTCGTCAGTTACAAAGGAACAGTTGATCTCTGAGAGGAAACGTTAAACTGATCTAATGAGACTAAATCTTCCTTGTCAGACTTGTAAAATCATCAGTTGAAAGTCTCTCAGCACGTCGTAGAGCAACCGTCAGAGCGATCAGGAACTATCACAGCTTCCAAACTGTGTGGTGTTTATCAGTCAAAAAATTGTAATTGTGTCCTCTGTCAGTTAGTAAAGCACCCTCTGATAAAACCTTTTAGTGAAAGCTCACATCCCCTGGGTCTTGTGTTGAATAATTACAATAATAATGAATTATGAAGGTTTTAATGATAGTATTTTACCACCGCTAGAAAAGGTATCACCACTGATATGTATGAAACTTTTAAACTATGTTCATAAGTGAAGCTTTTATTTTTTCATCACCTGAGAATATTTGAAGGAGCTTCTAAGTTCCTGATATCACAGTAGGGGGGCTCTGTGTGTTTACTACCTCGAGTCTACAAAGGAGAGCAAACAAACACAAATGCCTGGATAAATGAGACAAAAAAAACCCCAAAAAGAATTAAACCAAACCACGCAACCAATTCTTGGTTCACAATTCATGAAGCCCCTGCTGCCTCACTGAGTGACAAGTTAACAGTTGGCTTAAGATTTGTTGTCATGACAACCTTACTGTAAGGTAGCTGCATCTGTTAAAGGCAGCACACAGCCTTACCGTTATCCACAGCTTTTCCATGCATAGTACTGAATCCAAATGCTTCTACATTACTTTTCAGATGGTTTAGTGTTAATGTTCAGCACTGCTCAGTGATGTAGTTCAGTGAGGGCAACAGGGGATGCAATAGGCCCTTTTCACAGTACACATTTTGACTCGTCACAACAGCCAAAGCACAGGTGTAACCAATAACATTTTTTATAAAGCTAAATTCTATTTAAGTGCTTTGGTAAGTTATGCCAGTGAGGCTGCATGTATAAGAGTGTGGCCCTGGATCTGTGTTTGTGTCACAGATTCTCAGAACTTGAGTACCAGTAAAATCTAATGGCAGTAAGATGACTCAGTGCCCGGGTGTCATATTTAAATTCAAGTGCAGCAATCACCGGGTACATGCATTTGGTATCCTCAGCTCTGTAAAATACTAGGAATTATTTACCACTGCCATGTAACCCCAGTCTACTGAGAACACTGCCGCACATCACAGTCAAACGCACCACTGCTGTCTGTTACTCTCTCCACATCTCCAAACATCCGCCTCTCAAATGTGTCACCCATCGCTGACAGCATTATCACGGAGTCATCACAGAGCTGTCACCTATGTCGGGTGCCTGCTGAGTGATGTTGACATCTTTTTTTGAAGGAGAAGAAGGAGAGCAGTCAAGTTACAATACAATTTCATTTTTTCTTCCTGGAGAATTCTCTTTTGTGTAGTGAAGAGGGAAGTCCAAATTAGGAGTGAAGGCTGGGTGGCGGGTATCAGGCAGGCAGCCCTCTATTCTTTGCACAATTGATCTTTTGCTGAGGGGAATGGAGAGGCTCTACAGTATTTATCATATCGCTCTGGGGTGAGCTTACTGTAATATTGTTATGCTAATGCTCCAGATGATTAGCATGCAGAGACATTCAGGTATTGAATCATTATCTCAGTGAACCCTAAAACAAAAGCTTTGTGAGTGGATATTCTCTGGCCAATTCCCTGTGCATGCAGGGAAATTAGTGGAAGCTCAAAAATGGTGAAGTGAGAGGTGTAAATATGAGGCACTGCAGAATGAAATTTATATCAATATGTCATCACGAACAATTAAACATAATGTGAAATTATACAGTTAAAGATAATTAAAACAAAGAGCCAATCTAGTTCTTTCCACTTTTATTTTCTGCAGAGTTTCAGTAAGTTTGGAACAGCAAGTTAAAAGTGGTAGATTATACATTTGAATATTGACGTATAAGTGAGAATGCATTTTAGGCTTTACTGCCTTAATTATGAATTATTCAGTGAACTTGCGGTGGAATGTGGACCCGGAGTAAAAAAACAGCATGAAAGCCAAACTCCAGACTGGAAATGGAAGTTAAAACATTTATGCTTGCTCACTGTCTCACAAGATCGATTTTATCTCTGTGCATTCAGTAAGTCAGAAATATCAGAATATGTCAGAATATGAGGTTGTTCTGCATGTGTACTGTTTCATTAGCTGCTTGAGTTACCAAAGTGACTTGGTAACAGTGATGTCACTGTGGGGAGGACTGCTGGGTGACAGGGCCCACTTGTTGTTGGTCAGTTAGCCTCCATGCACTGTTCATTAAACCATGATTGTTTTTCTGCCCATGTTAAATATACATGTGCACTGTGTAAAGCCTAACCCTGAACAACTCTGGAGTAGAGCAGAGAAAAGAAAATTGCATTTATACTTCCTGTTTGATGCAAGAACATATGAGTCTCAAAGGCAAATAAGAAGAACAAACACAGGAGTTACAATCTCCAACCTTTACACCATCACATTTGTTGACAGAACAAAGCCCAAGAAATATGCTTTCACACTTATATGTGGAACATTGACATTCTCCTTTACATTTATATGCAGATATATCTGCTGACCTTTGGACATAAACACAAAATGCCAAGCAATTTCAGTTTTTTCATAAAAGGTACATCTCAATGTAGTTCTACATCCAATTCCACAAAAATAATGTATTAGTGTGTGACATCCTAATATATGGCATGCCAAGCTGAGATTTGTGTTACCAACCATATGTTAAGAACATCTGCTGTGATGATTAATATCTTAATTAATTAATTAATCTAATGTATTACACTAGTTATTTACTTGTTTTTGTATAAGTCATTGTTGCTAATTATGCTTAAAGAACAAAAGGCTGTTCATAATAACACTGAAATTGTTTGTTTGCCTTTTAGGTCTACAAGCACTCTTTCTTAGCATCATACCTGATATACAACCTGTATACAAGGTGAGTAAATAAAGATTTAAACCTTTTTGGCTTTGCATAATGAAAGATCAGTGATCAGTTCGTGCTCATGATTAAAGTCACTTAATATCTGAACTGATATTACTCTGCTTCTTGGTTGGGTGAGTAATGGTTCATTCATAAGATGTTTTTAATTGTCCTTGGATCAGAGAGGTGCGGGAGCTGAATCCACCAGAGGTGTCCGATTCAGTCCTCCAGTTTGCTTCATGGGGCATTCAAGGTCAACAACTGGTGAGTAGTTGATAGGACCTGTGACAACTCTAAAGACAGTGAAGAACGGATAAATCTTGTGTTTTTCTTCTTTTTTAATTTTTTTTTACTCTTCAGTTTTTATGAATTAGATATTTATATCGGAGTATTTTTTTTCTCTTTAGGGCACTGTATGTAACAATTTACATGCATTAAAGGTTTATATAATCGTTTTCTGTTACCATCTGTTCTGCTCTGCTGACGTAACTGAGCCTCACTGAAAGAAAGACAAACAGAGAAAAGCTCCTTAGCAGGATACCAACATTTTCAGAAATAACCTTATTGAAAACAAACCACCAACATGATGCCTGTCAGCCACAGTCAGCCTCATGTGTCAGGTCACTGTTTTGGACTAAGTCGGTTCCTGTGAGATCAACAGGATGATGACTGCAGGTGGCTTTGTTGATTAATTAATTAGTCAACTGACAGAATCAGCAACAATTCATTAAACACTGGACTTTCTTAAAATTCTTCTTAAAAACTTTTTAAGTCTTTGTGATTTCTTTGTACTGTTAGTTGGACAAACCAAAAAAAAAAGTCGGCAGATTAATCCATAGGCCCAATTAAGAAGCCCTAATCAATCGCAACAATATATAAAAGAGAATAAAATCAGTGTTTAAATTGATGATTTATGTAGTATAGTGTTATGTATAGTTACAGTAATTGCATCCACAGGATCCTCTGCTCAAAGATAAAGGCTGATCAAAAGCTGTTAGTAACTTGACAGCAAAGACAAACTAAACACTTACTTTGAAGAGAAGCCAACAGCAGCTACACTAATCAAGCTGTTGCTGGAAGAAATCTTGTTGGGTGACCAAAGCTTTCTGTGTGACTAATGCCTCCACCGTGCGAAGCATTATGCACACAATAATCAGTCCATTATTTTCTCCAGTGCAGACAAAGAATGTAATTAACCATTTGATAGCATATTTATCTCATTTCCTCGGTATTCCTACCTGCCCTCAGTGGAACCGGCTCCCCGGGAAGCCCTGCAGCAGTGTGTCACACCTCTAATGACAAAATAGCATTCATTACTCATGAGCTCTCCCTGCATATTTGTCCATGTTAGCACAAGAGATGAGCCACTCGCTGAACGTTTCTTTATCAGTGAAGATGTTCTCGCTGTGCGATCAGCTCACCAGACTTTGCTCAGCAGTGATGTCCTGTCGTCTCAGCATAAAATTTTGTAGCAATACAAAGATCATACATGGCTATGTGACGTCTTTGAATGTGTTTAGGATGATAAAAATTGCAACAGTGGAAAATAGTGGAAACACGAAAACCTGCTATTATTAAACTGTATAGAATTTTCCTGCTGTATGTGTACATTGACATATAACAGTATTTATCAGTTTCCTCTCTCTCTCTCTCTCTCTCTCTCTATTCCACAGATGTATATATTTGAAAACAATATTTACTACCAAACGGATGTTCAGAGCAGCTCGTGGAGGCTCACATCTTCTGGACAGGAGGGGATCGTCTTCAACGGCATCACAGACTGGCTGTATGAGGGTAAGAAAGAGGTTACTGAGTCATAAACTTGGAAACAGGTAGGTAGACAGGTAGAAGAATTCAAATGCCTTCTCCAGAGTCTGGCATCCCTGTGGCTAAAGAAAGACATGATTTCAGACAGGATTCTTCTCTTTACAATGTGAGTCTAGACTTTGAGTACATAGGCACTGGTGAGGAATTTTACCAAACAAGTAGTTTTAGTGCAAAGACCTAACCGAACATTAGCTTCTGTGGTGGCAGTTAAAAAACACAAAAGTCATTTGGCAATGGTTATTTCTGATAATCTAGCCGTGTACTCAAATTGTCACACAGTATCTATTGTATTCACTGCTGCTGAAAAGAAATTATGATAAGTTTGATTCTACCTCTAAATTGAAACATAGTATATTAACTTAAAATCTCACATGATCTATTTTCATTTAACATAAGTGTATTATCTAATGGCTTGTGTATGTTAGGTTTACTTCATGTCACGCTTCCCTCTGTTTCACTTTGGCACCCTGAGCACACATTTGGAGCATAACATGATATTTTCAATAAACTGATAAAGTAATCTGAACATTAATTCCGCAACCAGTGTGTCAGTCATGCTTTTGACCAATTATTAACCAGTCAATTTACATTTTACTAATGCATATTCAGCATAAAATAAGAACAACAGGGAAACATGAATAGGAAAAAATAATTTAGCTGATATTATGCAGGAGTTCTGAGCTCCACTTTCTGAGCTCAGATTGTTTGATTTGTATTCTTTTGGTTTTCAGAGGAGGTGTTGCATACAAATGCGGCCCACTGGTGGTCTCCTGATGGCTCCAGACTGGCTTACCTTACCATCAACGATTCACTGGTTCCTAACATGCTCCTGCCCCGCTTCACAGGCTCTCTCTACCCCAGGGGGAAGGAATACCCTTATCCAAAGGTGGAACTTTGAGTCTATAAGTACAGTTGGAACAATAAATGCCTTTTCACTATTCATAACACCAGAATTTCAATGAACTCTGAGGCGGTTATAAAAATATATTTATTTCTGTATTGGCATGTTGGCATGTGAACATTTGGCATGTTGCTGATGCAGATTATTCCAGTTAATAGGACTGCCTTTACGAACAGATGTCATTTAGAAAGGCACATTGCAGGTATCAATACTGGATGTGGCAAACAAATGTAAATATCACAGTAAAAAATGAAATACAAATCACGACATTATGTTTTGAATTTCGCAAGCAGAGCCGAATCCAACATCAGCATATATAACATCCTCTGTTCGGCCCGGCCCCATCTGATCACTGGCATCCTTTAGCTTACTTTATTGTATCCACCAGCACTGTGTTTGTTAGCTTATCCATAAAGGCTGGTGAGCCCCTTCCTTGTTTAATTTGTGTTACAGTGACTTATAGTGATCTGTGGGACTGGGAGGGATAGAAATGTCAGATACTTTAGCAAGGCAAGTTAACGCACCTCCTATTCTTTGATGCAGATGATTAGCGTATCAATCGCCTCTCGGATGGCAGATGAGTTCTGGAAAACTGGTGGAATTGGGGTCATGAGGTAGAGGTCAACCTCATTTGTCGGTCCAGATCAATAGATGTTGAGAGGTGGTTCATAGGAAGGTGTTTAATTAATGAAGCACTAGAGATCACCTCAACCTTTTCCACACCATGTGTAAAAAATGAACACACAACTTGTGACTTTGTTGCTTACATCCTTGAATGGGGTCAGCGTAATATTGCAGAACTAAATGAAGCAGAGATTCAAGAGATTTAATAGCCCTCTCCTCCCTTTGACTATGAGAACACTGAGGCCGTATAGCAGTGTGACAGTCATGCTTCTGCTTCAGTCACTGGAGGATAAATGTGTGTGGATATTTTCTTTTAAGTCAATACGCAGTAAAATCCCCTAAAGAGTATTCATCACATCTGCAATTAAGGGAATGCCTAATTACTGTCACAATGACAAACAGTGCCATATTACAACTTGGCCCATACAGGACTGGTGAGGACACTAAAGAAAAAAAAGGTACAGAAAATAACACAACCAGTAGCCTGCATCCACCGACCAGCCAACCAACTGACTGATATTGCCAACACGACAGCAACAATGCAATCAAAGCGAAAAAAATGTTTGAAAAAAAGAAAAGAAAAGCAAAAAACAAAAACGGTATTACAGTACATTTATTTTTGCATTTTCACAAATATCAAATTAAGAAGTTAGTTCTAGTTCACTAGTTCACATTTACAATTTTACAGCTAAATCACAATAAAGATGACAGTTTACTGTGGACATTAGATGTGACAAAGGACCTTGATTATAATTAAGTAGCGGTCACAATATATATCATATTATTTAATGCATTCACAAAAGGTCTAAATATTGAAACACAGTGTTAAAGCTCATCTATACTATGGTTACCAGTGGTAACGTGTCTTCAATGCTAATAATAGTGGTACTGTAATAGGATTAACATATACTAGTAGGTTTCATTGTTGGATCCATCAGATTGCTTTCCTGTCGTGTAAAAGGCCTCAAATGGCATACGTGGACCCAAACAGAAGTGCTTATGCCTCAAAAAGAGAAAAGTGACTGATCGGAGAAGACATGAATGATAACAAATAAAAGTAAGCTAGCATAATTGCAGAGTACATACTGTCCTCTCCATGATACGTTATGCTATATTTTTCAGATTTCCCTCGTCATGTAGACTAATGAGCTCTATTTTTGAGGGAGGAAATCGACAGACTTGTCCCAGGGCCTGCAAAACATCCAGCAGTTTGTTGTGTACTTGTTCCATATTCTCATTATTTTCTGTTTAAGTCCTACTGGCGTTGTTCAGTATGACAGCATAGAAAAATAGAAAACGTGCAGCGTGTAGCTCAGTGCTTACTGTAATCGCTACAGTGCGAGTCGTGCATCATGGATATTACATCCAATTTGTTTTGGCCTGAATGTAATTGTACATTTGTTTTGTTTCGTTTTAGATGGGACAAATCAATCCCACTGTTACACTCTATGTCGTTAATCTAGATGGCAGCTCCCAAACAACTGAGCTGAAACCTCCTAACAGTTTTGAAAAGAGGTATGACTTCAACACATTTTAGATATTGATAAAAATGATGATAGTAAGAATCATAATGTTGTCTTATTGGCTGCTCGTGTTGGTTATTTGCTTCCTACTATATTTCATAGTGAGTACTACATCACCATGGTGAAATGGGTGACCCAGGAGAGGCTGAGCGTACGTTGGGTGAATCGAGCTCAAAACATGTCAATTCTTTCACTGTGTGACGTCACAACAGGCGACTGCACAAAGGTAAGAAAGTTCCTGTTGATCATTTCTGAGTCTTGTAAAATCTCCATTGTAACTGATTGAAGCTCTTGTTGTTGGAAGTGCACTGATCTGATCTTTCCACTTCAGAAACATGCAATGACATCAGAGAAGTGGCTTGATCGTCAGGTGAGTGTCACCAGTCCACAGAGATTTCATTACCTTAGTAAGTCCAAATATAAGGCCATCGAGAAGTTGTTCTAGGAACACTTCATTTTCACATGAAAGGTGGACATTTCTAATAGCCGAATATCTATTAACTAATCAAATCATTGTATTAAGTATAATAACATAGTCATTTCAATCTCACCAATCTGCTGCTGAGTTGCTCTTGTTAAAAGAAATACTGAAATGTCTATTCACTAACCATGTGCAAAACCAACTCACAATAAAACTGTTTTTGATAATGTCAGTGGAACTTTCAGATATTTTGATTCAACAGCTTCTTTTAATGGGAATCATGAATTATCACAGAGTAGAAGTGACTATTGAGAGGAGAAAATAGGAGTGAGTATGAACTGAACAAATGCTGGAGAACAATCTGTTGGCTTTTTTTTTTACTTAATTTGAAATGAAATGAATCTAATCCACCTTTTTCCTTGTCTACACTCGTGGTGTTCTACCCGACAGCTTACCACTGGTATGCTAACAGCTGTGTCTGTTTGCTGTCTTTTTCCAGAATGAGGAGCCGGTCTTTTCTAAGGACTGCACAACGCTCTTTATCACTTTGCCCTTAAAACATGGTGATCACGGGACATTCAACCATATCACCATGATCTCCAACCAAGTAAAACCCTCACAAACTTTTAATAAAATGAATAAATTTTGTTAGGTGCTTTCACTGTTCAAATGAAACTTCTTGTGACTATGTATTTTGTCCCCTTATCTGTCCTAAGGGCCTTCCAATTATTCATACTGCTCTTACGATTCCATTTTGAAGTCTCATCATTTTAAATTACATTCTAAATCCATTTCCTGAAACACCAGAGAATTAAGAACACATTTACTTGAATAAATTAAGTGTTGTACAGTAGATGCACCAGAGGCACTGGGGTCTGTGCCAGAATCACTCAGTTTCTGTAGAGATAATAAGTGGAACAAAAGTTTTAGATTAAAAGTCAGGGATAGGTAAAAAACACTAGTGCAGCCCTGAAAGACAGTGTAGGGCATGTGAGGTCATGTTAACAACTCTATTGCTTTGTATTTTCATGCTGCTCAGTCTGAGGGTCAAGATGTCAACCTCCGCCACCTGACCTCAGGAAGCTGGGAAGTCACAAAAATTCTGGCCTATGATGAGAGCACAAACTCAGTGTGAGCATGAGACACGGACACAATATCAACGGCATACATATGGAATCCGGTACAATGTGAACAATCTCAAATAATGGCTTCATTTGATGTTTTTCAGTTACTTCCTGAGCACTGAGGACGGCTCAACACAACGGCAACTGTACAGGTACCACGTTGACTTCACCACTAGTCATTAAGGAATCATTTGACATATAAATGTGCTTCTTTGCAGCGAGTTAGAGAAAGTGATGTATCACTTTTGTCTTTGTTGAGAAAGAAGAGACATATTTATGACACAGGCGGTATCAATTTCCTCATCTAAGTTTTGGCAGGAAAATAAGCATCAACCGATTCCTTTCAATTTATAACATGAAAAAAAAGGTATTTTATTTAATTTTCCAGTGATTTCTTTAGTCTCACATTACAGAACAGAGGGGTTTAATGATGTATTCTTGGCCATATTAACAACATTTAATAGCTGTATTTATCCAAGTGAATCAAGTTTCTATCCAGATGTTCATTTTCTAACTAAACTTCTGTTCTAAATTCTGTTATGTAAGTTTGTTCATGGAGATTAACAGTCATTCCAACTCTGCCCTTAAACCACTGTAGAAGAAGAAGGAGGGATATTTTTGTATTTTGTTTTGATATGCCAACTTCTAACTACTTTTTGTCCTCACACGTTTGTCTTTTTCCTCAGAGTCTTCACTGTGGATCCATTTCATAAAGAATGCCTCACGTGCTCCCTCTTTAAATCAAGGTGCACCTACTATGATGTTGTCCTCAGTCCAAACCTCCAACATGTCCTTCTCAGCTGCAGAGGTAACATCTTGCTATGACAAAAACAGCAACTTAACTGAAGGTTGGCTCATATGACATGACATGTTTGAACTACATGTGTTCGGCTGATTTCCAAATGTAATGCCAGCTGCCTGTCTGTCTGACGCTCCACCAACTACTCTATTCTGATGGGTTGTTTTAATTCCAGTGTGGTGGATTCTTGTCCAATGGAATTAGAGACAGCAGTTGGAGCCAGAGGAGTCTGATTTTTATCACAGACAATCTGTGTCTTGCACCACTGTCAGGGCAGTTTTAGCAAAAATGAATAAAAGTCATTTTTAATTAAGTTATCTACTTCTGATTATATCAATCACAGCAATGCTGTTTTGAGATCTGTATGTTCAAACTTTTTTCAGGTGTATTGTTATATTTTTATATTTACATTGTCCTTAATAAGATTTAATGTCTTGATGGAAAACATGTGACTTCCCCCCCCCCCCAGGTCCTGGAATACCCCAAACTACTCTTCACAACCTAGCTGACATGAGCAGTAAGTACAACAATTCACTGTTTTGACTCTTTCACTGAATTGCATCAGGTGTGTTTAGACATTATGTTTGGGCAGAGGTTACATTGTTTGAGTGTCTTCAGCATTTGAAAAGTGTATTTATTGATTAGCACTTTTTTGGGTTAGTCAGTAAGACCATGAGTCATAAAGCCAAAATTCAGTTTACTTTTGACTGTAAAAAGTGGATATGAGTGTGCAATAAAGGTGAAGGCGTTAAACACTTGAAATATTGTTGAGTGTATATCTGAGGCACTCGGAGCAGCTTCTGAAAAGTTCTTCTGCAGTAGATAAATAATTATATTCACCCACTCCCATAGACTCACAGAAAGGTGTTGGTTATTTTACCCTTATTGTCTCACATTTTTAGTGACCAGGCTGTTTCACTTTGGTTATGCAATGTTGAAAAAGTACATTATCTTACAAGTTTCTTGACATTTGTGAATCTTAACTTTTTAACAGTTTTTGATTGTTTTGAAAATCTCTTGATAATGATTGAATAATCATTCTTGCCCTGTCGTCTAACAGTGCAAAAGACTCTGGATGGAAATGCTGTATTAAGACAAGCACTGATAAACAGAACAATACCCAAATGGGAAAGAAGAACTGTACAGATCAACAACTTTGGTATGACTTTGCAATCATCTTTAACTAAACCTTTAATATTATTTGATGTGATTGATTTGTTGTTTTCTAACATAATAGTTATCATAATTTCTACCACCACCCCAACTCACATGGTTAAGGAAGGCTTACATTCATTTCAATAGAATATCTCAACTGTTAAACTACTGGATTAATTGCCATGGAATCCAGTGCAGAGAGTGATGTCTATGGTGGCCTAGAAAGCTCAGTTCACTCCAACTTAAGAAAAAATATAGATAGACAAAATACAATAAGACAATATTGTAATAAATTTGATAACACATGAAAAGCAGGAAACACACTGCAAAGACAGGACATGACAACAGAAGAGTTTCGAGGGGACACTGACATGTTGAACACATCCTCACACATCTACTACAGTGCAGATGTCGGTGTAGTCTAACATGCACAGAAAATGTACAGGTGCTTATATACAATATGTGCTACAATCAGGGGTTTGTATGCCCAGACTGATCCACCTATGTACAGTCTCAAACAGAAAAAGAGAACAGTGTGTGATGGCTTAATGAGAATAAGATCATGGATGGGTAACACAGTCGTGAAACAAACATCCAGTTTGTCCCTCTGGAGTATCTTATTCGAGAGAAATTTTCTTCTCTATTCCACCACCCCATTAATGAAAACTGGGTTTTTAACATATCATGAAGAAATGGTCGCTGCAGTAAGCCACACTATAACCTGTTTACATACGTGCAGATAAAACATTCAGCTGTACAGTCAGGCTCCCAAACACATAAAAATTCAGGATTAACACAAGTGTGCGAACAGGTGCAGAGCTTTTTGAGGTGATTATGAAACAGCCTTGAAATCAGAAACACAGCAGTATATTGTTTCAATTAGACAAGACAGCTCGCCATATGGCTGCTTCACTCTAATCTGTGTTCACTATTAGAGACGCGTAATAGCCTACACATGTAAGGCCTTTTGCTAGAAACAGTTACAAGGGATGCATAAAAGTCAAAAGTTGAAAGCAGGTAAAATCACAGGTTTATGTTAAACATCACCATTTATTTATTTACTGATTGATACAATCTATTGATCATGTCAATAGAGTCAAGAGCAAATTTACCTTGAAGACATTTAATGCTCATAAAATAGATTTATTTTTAGTATTGAATTTTCTTTCAGGTCTGAGAAGTCCTAAGTGTGCTCACTTATCCACTGACAGTTAACATCTCTTACAAAAATCCCATCACTTCCTGTTCATTTCAGTGACTCTCACATCACATCACATCAGCAATAAAACCTCTGAATAATGGAAACATTTTTAATCCAGATTAAAGCTTGAAATACTATTTACATATCATAACAGATTGGCAAAGATGATGTTACACCTCGATTGAAACATAACCATCAAACTTCCAATTTAGGAATACTTGTTATTTTCTGTTGTTCATTGTGACTGGTTGGTTAAAATTTCTGTCATCAACAATGAAGCTGCTGTGTTGACCTGACCATGCTTTGTGTTGAGCTTGATAAACTCACACTCAGAACTGAACTACATACAGTACATAACACAATTCACTTTATGACTGATCCTCAACATAAAATTGTAATCTTAAATGTTAAATATGAAGTAATAATATGTATTGCTGTTGACTTGTTTTGCAGCACTTCGTCTGGAGTTAATTGTCCCAACAAATTTGGATGAAACAGAGGAGCACCCACTGTTACTGATTCTGTAAGTAATCTCTCTCTCTTTATAGCTCTC
>JAOXYL010000052.1:22054888-22069050 GCA_028564955.1 Terapon puta
TATGTATATATGACTGGAGATTCGTAACCTGATATGTGAAATGAATAAATATCCACTGCATACAGCAGGTGACATGACAGCTGATTAATCTGACTTACTATAGTAGTATGATCTCAAAATAAACCAGCTGTGATTCAGACGGATTAAACGGCTTGGAAGGATCCCAAAATAACTTCATCATAATGTGTAAAAATTATAAATTCATGCTCTGTCAGATGTGTCCACAAGACGACAAATAACAACTTTTAAGATGCTATTTTTATGCAATTCAGATCGATCAAGGTTCTCCAGACTTGCAGACTCCACCTTTGATTTTCAAGGGTTATTGTGGGGTGCTGAGGAATCCTTTTAAGTCCTCTTAACTCATACTGTCATTTCACAGTGACAGCGCCCCTGGTGGTCAGGCTGTGAGTGACCGCTTCTCTCTCAGCTGGGACTCTGTGCTGGTCAGCTCAGACAACGTCATCGTGGCTCGTCTGGACGGCCGGGGCAGCGGCTTCCAGGGTCAGAGGATCCTGCACGAGGTCCACCAAAGACTGGGGACTGTTGACGTTCAGGACCAGATCGCAGCACTGGAGTAAGTTTTTTTTTTTTTTTCTTAAAATGTATTCAGTTGATTCTAATAAAGTAGGTTAGGTTTGTTTTAAAGGTATTGATGTATAAGTCTTTAATAATAAAGAAGCATTTTTAAAGGAAATATGCTGTTTTCATATAAGAGTGGTCATGTAGTTTCCTTAAGGAGGCTGGTCCATCATTTCCAAATTGGTACTGGTATTGGTAATCAAATTGTTCTTTTATTGTCCTGATGTACAAACAGCCTGACGCACTTTTGGCAATTTTCCATTACACAGTTCCAGCACTACTAGACTCATTTTCCATTACAAGAGTACCACGTCAGTCGGGTCGTCATAGCAACGAGACCAACTCCAGTGACGTCATTTGTTATGCGACATGTCTGCACCTTGTTGTTCGCATGGTCGATTTCCGGCAGCCATCTCTGATTGTATCGTGTTTGCTGTCATTGTGTTTCAAAAATGGCAGGGTTGATCCGGGGGTTGAGTAGCTCTTTCAACTTATTTAGTGATGCCCAATCACGCCCTGGCAAATCAGTGGACTGCCATCTGTGACATCACATTTTCACCTTGACTCACTCGCTTGGAACCCTGGTCGAGGAGGTACAAGAAAAGTACCTGGTCATGGAAACGCCTAAAGTCGAGTTGAGCCAAGTAGGCTCTATTGGAAAAGGGCCATTTCTATCAAGTTACAACTTTTATGGTTTCCTTCTGTTTTAAGTAAGATGAACAATTCTCTTTCACAATGAATACATTAGTAGACGGTCAGTGTATGTTTTGGTCATTGGATTTTTTTATTCAGAAAAGGATATTAAAAAGCCAATCATTTTTTGTTTTTTAATATCCTTTTCTGAACGAAAAATCCAATTACCAAAACAAACACTGACCGCAGACTAATCCATTAGCCTCCTACCTCCTTCTACTTCCAAAGGTGTGAGGTTTGAGCTCTGCCTGCCAGCAGCGCTTTCCACACACGCCTGGCAGTGACAGTCCTCACATGTGACGTACAAACAACACAAAACACGAAGCGAACCGAAATTAAATAACCTCTCGCAAGTTTCAACACAGAATACAACGAGTAAAACATTTGTTTGCATGTTTTATCAGCTCTGGAGCAAACAGTATGTTGTTTGGATTAGAGGGAAAAACAGGATGTAGTACAAGAAGAGGGGTGCTCTTCAAAATAAAAGCACAAAACACAGAAGCTGCATCATTTACCATAAACAAAATCAGCTGCCATTTACAGTGCAGTCTTAGCAAGAAAGAATAACTTTTTTTTTCTATTCTGCTAACCTGCTCTACATTTCAGGCACCTGGTGAGACTACCATATATTGACGGCAACAAAGTTGGAGTTTATGGAAAGGTAACTGTTTCTGTGTCTAATAAATACATAACCATGCAAAATGTGTATTGTTTCTTACACAAAACACTGCCGCGCTCTTGTTTTCCAGGCGTACGGAGGATTTCTTTCCTCTCTGCTGCTCCTTTCCCACAGTTCCATGTTCCAGTGTGGCATCGCTGTCGCGCCCATAACAAACTGGAGACTCTTTGGTAGGACAAGAATTACACAGGAATAAATGATCACACGTTAACAACATTGCAGTGATCTAAAGTTTTAGTCCATCACAAACATGACAAGGACACTCAACAACCAGAAAACCCAACCATTCCATATTTGGTCATCAACGCTGACATGTCTTCAGTATCAGATTTATTTGATTTATACGTTTTAGAATAATCATGGCCACAGAGTTTGATTCAACAAATAACACTACACAACTGATCCACGACTCATAATGTCAAACAAACCCATGGAGGCAAATGAATAGAGTGGAGCAACATTAATCATCAGTGGCATTTTCTCTTTGTCACAATGGCCCGTGCGAGGTGAAGAAGTAACACTGAAAGGCATTGACAGTCCTATCATGGATGAATGAATACTGAGTGAATTGAAACAGAAATGCTGTTCCTATTCAAAGTATCTCCCTATTTCCCCTTTTCATCCTTTTAAAGGGTCGGCCTATGCTGAGAAATACTTCGGCTCCCCAGCAAAAGAGGATCACAAATACCAAGTATGCCTGGATGTCATTGTGGTTTTTGAAGGTCTCTTAGGTTCATTTGATGATTGTTTGTACCTGCGATTATATTGACATCAGCAAGAATGAGCCACAAAAGAGCTAGGATTCATGGCCATTCCTCTCTCTATACTTGAATAAAACAGTTTATTGTGGCATTCATCATGCAATTCATGCCGTGTTTTACTTACTGTGCGGCCATGCAATGACCACCAAAAAAAAACATGTCTCGAGAGGACGTTTCCAGGCACATCAGCGATTTGGATTCATATGAAGGGCACGGGTGGCATGGGCAAAGAGACTGAAGTGAAGTGGATTCCAAAACTAGTGATCATTGTCCTCTCAGTGAGTCACATTACTCGTCTCGTACCTCTGAGACAGCTTTGCCAATCTCAGTGCGGCATATGAAAAATGTCTCACAGGAGAGAAGGCTTCTCCAGACAATGACCTGAACACACTGCATCTCATACCTGCAGCTGAAGGAAGATGTCGTCTATTATATTTTGTGTTTATGGCAGAGAATCCACATTTTTCTATACTGCATTGCTGGCTTTATTGGACAATGCAGAGATCTGAGCACACGTCTTGCTTGCTGTTATATGATGAAATATAAAATAAAAAATAAAATTCTAGGTATGCCAGCTTCAGGGCCCACGTTGTGCACATTCTCTTACACTTTCAAGGTTTACCGAAACACCTGTGTTTCTCCTGGTATCAGTCAAACATGGTGTCACAGAGCGCACCTTATGATACAGTATACAGTACTGTTTTTTTTACAGGAAATCAGCTGCTTCAACCCTCAACTGCAACTGAGGCATTTTGGGAAAAAGTCTCCTTTTTCTGAGATGGAAATCTTTATTTATTCATATACTGTAGTTCACAGTTTATATGGCCGGTCGTTATTTATCTGGAAATAAGATAAGTAGTAATGATGACTGTTGCTGTTCCTATAATGGGGGATAATTTTACTGTTTACTATCTCCAACAGATTTCCAGTCTGCTCAGTAACATCACAGCAGAGACTCCTCTGAACTTTCTTATTATTCACGGCACAGCAGATGGTGAGTATAGGTAAAGGTACAGACAGTGCAGCTATATGTGAATGTGTAACAGGGTTTATTAGCAGGCTGAATATTCAAAACTCTCTGTAGGGTTACTGTGTGAGATTTCATCACTAGTCTGTGTCCCAAATTAACTGTACTTTCTGCAGTAAATAAAAAAATCTATACATTTTATTTTATCTATTCATTTTGCTCTACCTCTAGTTCCTCTATATCACTCCATCCTGTAAGAGATTGTACATGCAGACTTGTATATACATTAATGATGTTTTTATGAGTTGGTTGGTTGAATGTAGCAGTTTCACTCTTGACTTCACCTGCTCAAGGACTCTGCAAGGTGGTTCGACTACATCAGTGGTCTATACAATACTTTACCGCCACATATAACAAAGAAACCGGAGCAGAATGTGACCTGCTGAGCACATGTTTTGGCATTTCAGTTCATTTTCATTAAATTCCCAACTGTGAAAGTGCAATGGACTGTGTCGCTCTTGTGCGGGGTTACGATGAATCTTCATCTGAGTTATCTGCTCTCTTTCAGCCACTGTTCATTTCCAGCATTCTGCTGAGCTGGTCAAACTGCTGTCTGCGTCAAATGTTAACTACACTCTGCAGGTGAATGTTGCTCTTCTCTGAGTGATAATTCATTTCATTTTACTGACGAAAGGAGATCTCAGTGTTGTGTTTATGGGTTAAACAAGCGTCATCTGTTGTCTTCTGGTTTAAAAGGTTACTGAGGAGAAAACATCCTGACTCAGGCTTGTTTTATTGTTGTTGGACGAGATAGATTATTTGGGTTAAGTTCTGTCATATTTGCTTGTGTTAAGAAAACATTTGAGAAACCGTCCTTCTCTACAGTTTTATGTAGAGAGTTTAAATTTCCAAAAGTACAGTACCAAAATAGTGTCGTTATTACAGAACGTAGGGTTTTGGCACTATTACTGGAAACATTTCAAACAAAACCTCCCCTGAGGTGTCACACCTGTCAACACAGCAGCTACATCAGTGCAGCAAAGTGACAAGTTCAACCACAGGAGGTCAGCAAAAGCACAATGTGAAATTTTATCAAGATGGGAGACAATTTTAAAGGTCTGTTTTTTTTGTTTTTTTTTTTTACTTTAAACTCACTGGTACCACCCTCAATTAACCCCAATAGTTTGATTTCAGAGAAAATTCAAGTGTAAATCAGAAAGTGAGCACATATGTTTTCTCTCACACGATGATGCGCTCCAGCTGTCATGTCGTTATGTGGCTTGTTCTTTAGACAGAAAATGCACAGTGGTGTGATATTGTTACAGAAACACAAAAGACAATAGTAATTAATTTGAGGTTAATGGGTGGTACCAGTCTTTTGTAATGGAGCACTTCACTGACCCACCCGTAAGCCTTGACAAGGACTTGAGTGTATTTTATTTGAGAGAGCTGCTGGATAGTTGTCTGCCAGCAGACAGTAATGTATGTTAAAGGAATAGTTTGACATTTTGGACAGATGTTTATTCCTTTCTAGTCAGAGAGTTTGTCTCAGTTAATGTTTCAATGTGTTGCTGGAGCTGTTAGCCAGTTATCTTCTCTAATTCTGCAAAGCTAAGCTGATCAGATGCTGGCTCCACATACCTGAGTGCTTCTTCTCATCTGAGTCACATTAAGCAAGTGAACGAGCACGTTTCCCAAAGCGTCACTCTGGTCCTTTAAACTGGATTTTTCAGTGGCCCCTTAAATGTGCCACTGTGCAGTCTTTCGCATTTTGGAGGATGTTTTGAATCGCCACAAACAGAGGGTTAAATTCATGAAAAGCAAGTTTAAAGAAATGACACTTTGTTTCTTGTTTCCCGCTGCCTAGATTTTCCCAGATGAAGGACACGTTATTGCTTCTGCCAAGAGCCAGCACTACATGCTAAACTCAGCGCTCACCTTCTTCAGGCGCTGCTTTGAGGAGGAGAAGCTCGTTGTCCCGCAGACATCTAAAGAAGATGACTAGCTCGCAGTACCTCCTGCGGGGAGACAGGTTTCTGAAGAGTGTAGCAACTGCTGTCATGAGCCAACAAGAGAGGCTGTGTCTGTTTGAAGGACTGCGATCTGTAAAAGCACTCCAAGAGCATTAGTGAAAACCTGCAGGCCTACTGTATGTAAGATATGTAGCACTACATTCGCTAGGATCAGCACGGTGATTCCAGGCCTGTGATGATTAAGTTGCTTAAATGAAGGGATGGTTGTATTGTCGCTGTATTCTATGCTTGATATGTATATTGTAACGTTTGTAACCATACCGAGTACAAATGGCAGGGAATTAAAGAAACTTGTATTTTTCCATTTTAAAGTAGACTTTTGCTGACTGCTGGAATCTACTGTGAATATTTCTATTTACTGCAAGCAATTTAACTTAATATTAAATTTTAGGAGATCATATCACATGGAAATTTTTGCAGGTGCCTTGGCCTCATTACAGTCATCGCCATTTTCCAACTGTGTTTGAGCAACCATGCTGACAGACTGACCATAACGTCACAGCGTCTGATTAGATAATGAAGCTTAAACACTGTCATCAGTGTCACCGGAGCATCTTCAGCATGGTTGATCAGTTTCTCATTTTGCCTGATCATAAGACTAAAAAACAATTGCCACATGATGATTTTAATCCCATTTAAGTAACCATTAGGTGAAACATTAGCCCCATTCCGACTGGATTTATCTTTCTTGGAAGAGCTCATGCTGGTCCCTCTGAGTTTTCCAGAGTGATGATCGTACATTTTATAGTGGATCTGATGTTTTTCTGCTGGAAGAGCTGCACAGTCAGTTTATTTTTTAATCATCTCAGTGTGAAATTTGTCTATTTAAAAAAAAAAAAAAATTAAGCCTCATATGTTCTTTATCTGGTTTGATGGAAACATGCTAATGTCTACATACAGACTTATTTGGGAATCAACATGGTGACCGAAAAAATGTAATCCATTAGGAGAAATACTGTGCCGGATTAGCTGTAAGAAGTGTCTGCTCATGGTGCAGCCATGGATGTACAGATAAGTATTAGCGGATTACTTTGAAAAATCTAAATGCAGGAAATTCTCAGGAACATTGTGAAGCTCTTTTTAGATTTCTAGGTAGATTTACGGTCATGTAATTGTGAAGGGTACTGAATTATATAGTCTAGAAATTGGAATAATTCTTAAGTCAAATTGCATTGCAGCATATGTTTGCCTCCCTTCAACCTGCGTCTCCTCAGAGATTTTGGTCTGTTTTTGCTTTGTCTCGCTGAATGTTAAGATCCATTATAAGCTATTTCCCAGTGGTTAACAATGGATGTTAATCTGGTCTGGATTGTTATGTTACGTTTAGGGCAAGTGGAACACACGACTCGTTTGATGTTGTTTCTGTTTCATTTTATTTTGTTTTGTGTGTTTTTGTGATTATGGTCCTTTTTAGTTTTAGAAGAAAAAGAAATCCAATTTTGTCATTTGCAATGACCTCATTGAAAAATACACGGACTTAATCAAATGTGTTGTATTACATAATATTAGATTTCTACTGATCAGAAAAGTGACTGTATATAAATAATTGTTTTCAGAGCAATATGATGAGAAATTTAGTGGAGATGGAGAGGTGAATGCCACCTTTGTTCATTTGAATGTTTATGAAAAACCATGTGTCAAGAATGGACTAACGTAATTATACCAGTCTATTCTGTATAGTGTGCTTTGTCGATAAGCAGACTCCTGTTGGACAGTATGACCACCATACCCTTCCTTGAACAGGACGTAACAAACCTACCTGACTGACCACAATCCACTGCTGCTTTCACTTTTGCACTGGCTTGATTCTGTCACCCTGCAACTGATTCTGTCACACGCACACACTGTATACTGTATATTATAGTTATTATTATAGTTCTTATGTCAGCAGTAGCCATTTGTTTACTTGGGAAAATTTATATGCTGAAATAAATTCTTAAACAAGTCAGCCCTGCATGTGTATGTTGCATTGTTTGCTTTCGTGTTTAAAGGACAAAGCACTAAAATAAGACTTTCGTTTAGAGCTATATCTGATCCACCATACTCAGCCTTGATTTAGAAGTGCTGATGGTGCAAAATGTTCAAAGGTAGCACCAGACGCAGACATTATGTTCTCCCTTCAGGTCAAAGTCACAGGCTGCTTTAACGGTATCTTCAAAGGACACTTTAAAGGAACAGCTGAGCGTATACTGAAGCAGTGGACACCAACCCCGTTCCTTGAGAACAGTGATTAAATACAGGTAACTTTGGGGGGGGCATACCTTAATCATGCAGGGCAATAGATCTGCAAGAACAGAGCTGGTGACCACTGCACTAAAGAACAGTTAAAGTTTGTTTGCTTGCTTTGCTTCATGGTATGAGATGAAGATTAATAACATGTTTACAGACCATAAGAAGCTTAATTTTTTGTTTTGCAGATTTCATAGATTTTGACCCTACCGATGAGACCTCAGATAAATCAGTTTTGGTACCTTGATACCAAAGCAGTGGCCCTGAAAGAATAACACATAAGAAAGCTTGCAAAGTCACTGCATCCACCTGTTGTTTGCTAAAGGTAGTTCCAGTACCGACCATCTCCATTCTTTACAGATTTAACAAAGCCAGGCTGACACACAGACATGACATCAATGGCAGCCTACTCATCTCACTTACAGAAAGAAAGCAAAGTGTATTTTCCCAAATGCTGAAGTATTCTGCATTGAAGTGTGACAGTTTATCTGTCCTGCTGGGAGCTGAGCACAGATGGGGAAAGCTCTCTTTCAGCTGTGATCTTTCTGAAATATAATTGAACATTCATTTAAACGGCAACACACACTGAGATGTCCCAGAACACCTGGCTCAGTCTTGATGCATTTTCTGGAATAAAGGGATTCTCTCCTGAGATATGCATTGTCCCATCCAAAGTTTACACAATGACTTAAAACGTATCATGGTTTGATAGCTACAACATAAAGGGAAATGTTCAACAATAAAGCAGTTTTGACTGAAAGAAAAAAGAAAAAAAAGGTTAATAACATTAGCCTATATAATCCCATCAGCTAATGGCTAATTTATCCGGCTAACACCAGCACATTTACAGTGATGTTAATCAATGTGTATTGATCTGATTTCATTTGTAAATGCACTTGGGTACTTCAAATCCTGCAGATTTAAGAGTTTATATGGACTGTTTAATGTGAGTCCCAAGGTGAAGAAACAAAACATTCATTTGAAGTGTTCTGATGATTGGATTATTCGTCCTCTCCGCAATCAAACCTGCAAACAAATGTGGCTGATTTGGTGCTCGGCTGTAACGTGTGCTCTGTATTTCAGCACGACTGATTGTTTTTCATCATTTTTTTTTTTTATTTATAATCATCACTATAGGACAATCACAATAACCCCCAAACCTCAACCCTGCCCTTTCCCTTTTAAAACAGCAAAAAGAACAAGAACAAGCATTACAAAATCCATCCTAAGAATTAAATCAATAGCTGAAAGGAAAACAGAAAAGAAACAAAAGAAAAGTACAAGACATCCAGGTCAAATCAATCCATCCCCATAGACTAAACTATCTATGAGATCTGACATCTCAAAAATATATTTATGTACACACTCTGCTGTATTGTACTGTACAAAATGTGGCAACACTTGACACATTCCCTGTAGACATGCAAACACCTTACTGACACTGTAAAATTGTCCATCTTAGTACACCCATTTTCATTAATATCCACTGCAGTTATTGACTCTTTTCTTGAAATAAGAGAACATCCAGAAACAGGGGAAATATCTCTTGACTTCGAGAAAGCTTTTGAATCAGGTGGAGACACACTGGAAAAACTCATCTCACACCTTTTTTGTCTGGTTTTTTTTCCCGTAGAAATGTCATTGTTTCTTTCAAGAAAACTAAGATTTTAAGAAAACGAGATTAGATGACTTATAACGGTGGAGAACTTCTGCAGCGTGGCCTGAAACAGAAATGACTTTGGGGCCAAAATCCATTATCTTAACGTGTAACTCAGAACTTATTCAGGACCATTTGGCTGACGTCGTGTTGAAACTGTTTCAGATACTAAACAGACTGCAATGCTGTGTCTCGAGGACCTGAGTTGACATAGGTTAACATGACACTGCTAATGGATGACTACCATTGCCAGCAAGTAATAATACAGTATGTTGAACCTCATAAGGCATTGTACATGTCTACACAAGACCCCTGTACAATTAAGTGTGACCTACAAAGACTGTTTTCATTTAGGGTGGGCGATGGAGGAGGGTTTCAGCAGGAACTAGCACTTATTAGGGATCGATTCAGTTGCGGTGATGTCGCGTGACTAAACATTTTCGTAGATGGCTGGAGCATTTCCTTGTGCAACGATACAACAACCAAAGAAGAGGTGAGATCAAAAGTGTACATCTGTGTTCTTTTCTTCCCAAGTGCTACCACAAAGGAGACTAACATGGCAAAATGAGTGAAGCCGAGAGGGGAAAAAAGAACCATGCACTTGGTAAATGTGGATGACTACAGTCCAGAGAGCCCGCAGAAGATGGAGGCAGTCTTCCGCGCTCTTTGCCGAGAAACGGAGCGTCCCGAAACTGAAATGACTTTATGCTAGAGGGCAGTTCCCTTCCTCAAGTCTCGGCAATGCTAGTGTCACTGTCATGTCCTTCAGTTATCTTTTCAACACATTTGTACACCATATATCACACACTGGAGTGCTCTCTCTCTCTCTCGCTCTCTCTCTCTCACAAACACACATATACACACCCACACACACACACGCCCACACACACCCACACACACACTTTAAGAGCATTAGCAGCTCTAACCCGGTGTCCATGTCCGGCTAAACACTTGGTCCAAACGCGAAAGGCCTTGACGGATTTTAGCGAAATTCTTCAAGCTCTGCCAAAGGTCTGACCCTCAAAGCCTCCTGCCTACTCCTCCTCCTCCTCTTCCTCATCAGGAAGCGGTAGTAACTCCTCCTTCAGACACTCCCTGTAGAAGCCGGTCAGTGTGGCGTAGAGGTGCTGGCGACTCTGCTGAGACAGGAAATGTCCCTCGTCTGGGTAGATCTGGTGGATAAAAAGGAGGTATAGCCTTGTTAATGAATGAAATTCAAGGAAGCTTTTCATTTGAATTGAACATAGGAAATGTTGTATGTTGTATGTTGTATAGGGTTAGGGTTATGGTAAGGGTAATCTAACTCAGCATGAGGAAATAGCTAATCTTAACAGGGCAAAAGGGAGTGGTAAACAAGGACTCTTTCTACAAAAAATCCATATAAAAAAAAAAAACATACTTATCAAACAGAAGAAATTATAAATGAAGGCCTGTCTCTAATGTAAGTCTTTTGATGAAGGCTTTACTTTAAACAAGATCCTCTGTGTATTCAAACCGCTGCCAGCTGAATAATGTACTTCAGTTCAATGACAGCAAACATCGAGGAGAAAAAAAGACCCGCTGCCCTCTACAGTAGAGGCAAATCACTAACTATGTATAATGTATATATGCCACATGAAAGGTTTTGCCTTATACTATAACTGAGAGCAGAGGATTGTCACATAAATCTTCATTTCTGTGTTTCATCTTTCAGCTCTTTATGGACGACAATCCAGATGTGCTTCTTTTTACTCTTACTGTTCTCATAGAGCTGTTTTCACTTTAAACGCCCCAAAAGACACTGTTATCTCCCACAGGTGTTCAGTTGGGTTGAGACGTGAAGAATATGAAGGCCATAGCCTATGATTTACATCACTGTCATATTAATCAAACAATTCAGTGACCCCCCCTAACTTGGGAGAGACCACTCCGCCGCGTCCCGGGGTTTCATGCTTCATAATGTTTCATCACAGGATAAAGATGAGAACAACTTTACACAGGGGACAGATGGACCTAAACCATGCTCGTAAAATGCTTTTCTCCTATATGGAGAAGCAGAAACTTCTGCATTTGGCATATATTTCCCCCATGCAGTACTAAGAATTTGCCTGTCGTTGTCTCTGCGATACACACCTGCATTGAGTAGTTTGCTCCAACTTTCACAAGGTTCTTGACGAGCTCAGCAGTATGCTGAAAGTGGATGTTGGCTGGGAATAAAGAAACAAAACTTGTCAGCAAGATTCAGTCAGAATCCTAACTGGGCTAAAGAAGAGACAATCAGATTCTGGCAGGATGGCGGCACCTCAACAAATTCGACATGCATGGTCACCAGCAAATCTTTTCCTCTGGAAATCCCAGCATCAATTTAGATAACGCACTTTTCCTTTTATCTTTTGATTAAAAACCATTTGCCTCATTACCTCCCAGGGTTTCCTGCTTTATTTGTGCTCAGCAGTGACGCACCACAGATACAGTATTTTCACTCTCTAACACAATTTATTTTCTCTTACCATCTGCTGTGCCATGCACCAGCATCAGTGTCTGCTCCCTAAGAGCCTGAACGTTCTGCAGCACGCTGGAAAACTGCAAAACAGTAAGGAGATAATAGGTTGATAGATGTGGTACCTGGTATTGAGAAAAGCAATAAAAAGATACCAAGTATGATGAAATGAAAGACACAGTGACAAATGACATTATATCCTGATTACACGCATATACTGACACACACACACACACACACAAACACACACACACACTCACACACAGAGTTATTCAATGCAATTAGAGATTTTCAAGTGATAAAGCATCTTCCATTGACGCTATTTTCTATACTTGGAAAATCACGGTTTGGACAAAATGTGATGAAAAAAGCAGGCAGCATACACAAAGCTGCAGTACGCTGCAGAAGTGAATCACTTGTTCGGGACAGATTTGTTGTTTGGGTGTTTACAATGTGCTTGCAAAAAACAGTTTTGTTCACCCCCACTGCCTCTTTCCTATCGCTGTGGAAAACACCTCTGATAGCTCAACGTCTTGTCTGTGTGGGAGGCCTGAGAGATCCAGGCAAGCCTTTTGCAGCGGCTTATAAAAAAAAAAAAAAACCCTCCGCCATGTGATCTGACACACCGGTGCACACAGTTACCAAAGAGAGATGAGTGACAAAATCCTACAGAGCATGAAAAAACACAAGAAAAGGCAAAGCACGGCTGCCTCTGACTTTGATAGCAGCATTCAGTAACTGTGGGAGCTTAACTGTAGGTGTGTCAATGATGTTTCGGCAAGCCGCTTTCAAAGATCAACAGCAAACAAGTGAGGGGAGGTAGTAAACACGCACCTGATATCTGCTGTCATCCCGTAATGGCATGCCAAGGTACCTCTCAGAGAACGCTGATGCTGTGCAAATGAGAAGAGATAAATTCTTAACAGAGCCGCCAGTCGACAGTGCTTCAGCTGCAGCTACATAAGGACCTAAACAAAGCGGAGTTCCCATCATCCTGAGGAGGAAATAACACCTTGTGTGTGTGAAAGGGTCCTCTGTGTCGTCTCAAGTCTGTGTGGAAGGCTCTGTTCTCTGGTATACATGGTGCAGACAGGGTACATATGGCGTTGCTAAAAGCAGACTCATCTCACTCTTCTGTCAGAGTGAAACAGATTCCTATCTAGGCGGCTAAAGCACAATGAAATTCCATCTTTAGTTATACTCTCTGCCTCCACAAAAAAAACACAGCTTCAACTGTTACGCCTGATTGTTTTACTTCTACTTGACTTGATGGATGGCAAATACGAAGAGTGATATCTTTGAGGGTTTTATAGATCTAAAGTGTAAATTCAGCATGATGCAGGACTTATGGAGGGATTTTGTACTCACCGTAGAGTTTCCAGTCTGTCACCGGTGACATTGCACATGCACATTTGAAGAGGCTGTCAGTAGACTTGAGCATCATCAGTGTTATGTATGCCCCATAACCCTGTGCAGACAAACAGAGCTAATCGTGAAACTTCGGTGGTTAAATCATTCAAGTCATTCACTAAAAATGTAGCAACATGGCCCCTTAGTGCCTGAAAGCATGTATGTTAATGCTCTAAACATGAGCTACATGGATTATAGACAAACATACTCTTACCATAATTACGAATGTAAAAAAGCACTTCTGTTGATTCATATACTGTACATGGAGCAGCAGCAACATGTCATGTGCATATTGGCAAAAACAGACTGGAGATTTAATTAACCTTGCATGTAGTTATGGATGAGAGCACAGGCTCACCTTTCCAAACACTGCTATCCGTGTCCGATCGATATATGGAAATTTCATCATGTATCTGAAAAAAGAGACATACCATGACTGACATTTCAAACATATTTTTATTTCATCTGAGTCTGATCCACGCTTAAACCAGGTCAAATAGGTAAAAGTGTTTAACTTTCACTTCTATCAATTGAGCTCATTATGTTACTTTGTTCTTACTGCAGGTGTCACACATTTTTCAGTAACACGTGTAACGGAGAATCAGCGAGTTGAAAAAGATTGATGACTAAGATTGTTGTGATGGGGCTTTTATTTTTACTTTTATTGCTCAT
>JAOXYL010000052.1:22072174-22089531 GCA_028564955.1 Terapon puta
CAGATTGAAGGCCTGTTTCAAAAAGGAAAACTCATCAGTCCTCGATCCCATTTTGCCTTGACTGCTTTTCAGTAGACCTTGACCAATCAGCCTTTTATCCTCAAACAACAAATTGGATGTTTGGTGAAAAAGTATCATGCTCTACCTTCTTTACCTACCTAACAGCTCCTCCTCAGATAGCAGCATATTGCCTTTCAGTAATATTGTTTACCCATGTTTAATACGCCAAGAAGGAATTTAAAAAAGATCTTTTGGAGTCAGCATAAGAAGCTAATGTTAATATGAAGTCAGTGAAAGTCAGTGAGCAGCTCTGTTCGAACATTTAGAGTTCAGGAACGACAACTGTGTGAACTGATTTTACTGTGGCAGGAGCACTGAGAACAGCCTGGTGTAAATAAGTAAACAGACAGTAAACAACAACACCACCTATAACCACGGTAACTCTACATGTCAAAGGCGGCATACCAGACTTAGACCCCGAACTCTTAGAGGAGTACTTAAACAGTTTTAAAGCCCAACAAGACAGACTGAAAACTTCAATCTTCAACCATCAGTCTTTACACTTGAGGCCAAAATACACATCTGAAAAACTTGAATGGAGAATGGAAACTTAATCATTGAGATGTTCAGGAAGCCGTTTGCACCTGAAGTCAGAGTCAAACATAGTGAAGCTGTATTTAGATTCTATGCAGCACACAGAAGGAACTAACTTCATCATCACTGTCAACTGACTTCCTGATGATGACAATAATCACAACCGCATATATGTCTGTTTACTCGCTACGGTAGTTTAATTGATTGTATTCTAATTTCACTGTGCTATGAAACGTGATTATAATACATTCAGTGGCCTTATGCCACAGTGCTGCACTTTGTTTGAAAGCAAATACAAATAAATGTGCTCTGCCTTGATTTGTGTGTGACAACAAGGTATTTTCCTACAGGTCACATAAAGTCAGCACAGGTCACATGTTTTCGTGAAAAGAAAAAGTACAGTGGGTGTATATTTACATAATTGCGCTTCAGTTTAGGTTATTTACCATGACAAGTGTGATTGTGGAAAGCCAGAATTACAACAACTATCAATAAGAATTGCTAAAGAAGAAAATTATGGCATATTCCAACTTGCTGTATTACCTGCTAACTTTATACTTAGCATTTGAATATATATATATATATATATATATATATATATATATATATATTTTTTTTTTTTTTTTTTTTTTGCAGGACTCCTCATTTTCCCTCAATCTCTTTAACACTGGAGTAGTATGTCAGGCAAAGTTAACACCACCAATAAAGCCACAGGAGCCACCTTTATGGGAAATGAATTATGCTGGTAAGAACTAGAATTATCCTTTAACATGGTCATTGTGTACCTGACATTCACACAAAGCTACTTGAATGACTTACTTGAATTATTGAGGCTGTGTAAGATCACAGTTGGTGCTCCAGGACCTAGAAAAATAAATAAATAAAAGAGGTTGTTAGTGCACTTTAAATATCATCGAGCAACCGTACAATCCTCACTATTCAAATTATTACGCACAAATTAAAAGCTAAATGAAAATCACATTGCTGGTGTTTTTTTCTATATGGTAAGCTGCTCCCCTGAAGCAGCTGCACGAAAGTCAATTGGAGGCAGCAGCCGTGTTTTTTCGATTTTGCTCATCACCTTCCCTCCCTTACCTATATCAATTAGGGGTTAAAGGTCTCTCACATTGCTTCCCTAATAGCTTCAGACTGTCAAATTAAGTCAGTTCTTTTCAATGTCCTTTTGCAAAATACCCAGTCGGAGGTTAATAGGATGCCACGCAGCTCCACAGTGGCTGAATCGTTCTCTTTGCAGCTGCAAAACACATCCGGCCTCAATCACACTTTCTTTACACTAAAGCACAAACCATGGGCTGTACTTTATTTCCCCTCTTTCACTTACTGTTGGTAGGCTGTATTAGCTTTGACCTTTACATTCTTTACTACACTGGGGTGTGTCATATGGAGGAATGGTTTCATATTGTGCATGTACCTGCTTGAAAACAGAACTAATCAGACGCATTTCACGGGTGCAATCAAAAGGCTTGTGTGGCTCCTGACAAGATCAGGCGTTAGGACGAACTTGTCAGGATTATGTCAACTTGGCCCCCGGAAGACAACGAGCTTTCTCCATTATTTTTATTGCTTTTGGGAAAGGGAACAGTGTTATTGTCCAATAAATCACCACGCCAAAGCCCAAACGCTTCTGAGCATGAAGCACTCTCATCTCCTCAAAATAAATTGAAAGCACAAACACTATAAAGAGTTACCTTCTATTGAATAACCTACCCATTGCCCAGCAGAGCAAACCTTGAAATTTCTCAGATAATCTCAGTTTAACAAAACATTTAAATGTGTTATGTGCACCTGTCTGCAGGTGTTTTGTCTTTCACTGTGCTTTTTTGCTCATTTGTACAGTATGTGATGAGAGGTGACTATGTAACTCCAAACACCATGGAAAACTACATTTGACATTGTTACAATAATTTGTAGGTCGAAGCAGTTAGCCCACAGATTTCACTGATTACAGGTGTTTGGTCGGAATATGAGTTGGCAAAAACTGTTAACATTTTTAAAAGATCAGGTTTACAGTCCGTGTAAGTCACTCTGAGAAGGAAGGTGAAAGTCCCCCACAAGTGTGTAACTGGCTCATCCTGCTTTTTAAGTCAAGCCCCCTTTTCATGCTCTGACTGCCACCTGACTAGGAACAGACACTGAAAGAGCCTTAAAGAAGGATTATGTGATGGCCTACCTTTACAGTGGAGGATTACATGTTGGTTTGTGGGGCTTATGTCAGCATCGAAGTACAGACAATGAGCTTTATTGAGCTCACATGTCAAACACCGCCGTGGGAAAAGACCCACAGTTTTAACACTGAGGACAGAAGATAATAAAGTAAGGAAAGTAACACAAGGGGTGAAAAACTATTAATAAAATGAATATTTTTACAAAGAAACACAGAGACTGACATAAAAACAGTTATCTGACAATAACACCAGGTTGATCAGAATGTCTTGTGAGAGTCTTGGAAAGATCTTACAATCACAAATGTTAATTAAAAAACTTGATAATTGCACATTTGAAGCACTATAAGCACAGAAAGGTGTCAACAGCAATTACTGTATAATTGTAGAACAAACCTAAAAAGTTGGCGTCTTCGTGGTGAACCCTCTGTGCTGAGAAAGAAACTGTCAAGAGAAAACATTAAGACATTAAGGTAAACACGCAGATTAACACTGAACTTCATTAATGTATATATTTAATTAGTAAACACACAGGATGTGTAAACTGAGGCGTTGTAGGAGAATAATCAGTGGACAGAGCAGATGCTAATTGTTCAGAGAATGTAGTGTATCAGCTCATAAGAAAAGCGTGTCAAAAAGTGCTTCCTGGACTCACAGGTTGTCGGTGTTCTCATCGTAGGCAATGATCTTGGTCACCTCCCAGTTCCCTGATGTTAGATGTCGGACTTCATTTTGATCTGCCCTGAACTGAGAGAGGCAGAACAATATGAGCAGAGGACCTCGGTAAACTCCATCTAGTAACCAGTTTGCTTCTCTATGCTCATCATATTGTGTTATACTGTGTAATCTAAAACTGTCATACCACAGAAACAACAAACAAACAAATAAACAAACGCTTGAAAAGCCTAGATCTCTAATGATGACCTCTGTGCAGGTGTTGCTGACAGGGACGTCTTCTAGTCATGAGAATGGTGACATTCCTCTGTGAGAGGCAGAAGTGTAAGTAGTGTTGATGACTTCTGAGGTGTGTTCAGACAGAAAGCAAAGCAAGTTATAGTTATATAAAGTTACCGCTTACAGAGTTGGAAAGATTGCTTTTGGACAGAATTGTTACGGCCGGTGGAAAACTGAGGTTTGCAATTTGTATGCTTATCCAGAGACTCCGTGACTCAATAAATGTACAGCAACAAGAGTTAAAAGGAGGCAAACAGACACACTCCACATGATTGTTGCTATGGTGCCAGACTGTCAGCTGGCTGTTTGGACTGAATTAACACGGACTGGAAAACCCTTCAGGAAAAAACATATTTCCCGTCTGAGCACACCATGAGAGAAAAGGCCGGGTGGATGGCTCGGCACACAGTGTCAGACTTTCATTTAGGCGACTGCTGGACTGTCTTTTGTTCACAGGTGGCACCAGACATTTTGTTTTCCAGCTGGAGCTAGGTGCTGGCTTAATTATTTATTGGTTGATTTATTGAAGGTAAATTTCAAGCAAAATCCACTACTGAGCGAAACTACAACACAATAACAATAACAGTTTAAATGAAAAAAAGTAATTAAATCCATCACACTGAAATGAGTAGTAGTGACCACGGAAGTACAGAGATACAGTCTACCTTAGAAAAAAAAGTCTTGGACTTGAGTCCTGGAGTCTTAATTTCCCTGAGGCACCTTGCCTGTTTTATTTAAGTTGTATACAGTGGGGCGTGTATTAAAGAATGGATGGATCATCAAAGTATGTGACTTTTGCAGATCACACTACATTTTTTTTTTTACCTTAACCAGGTCTTACCTTTACCTTAACCACTGACATGGCAGATCAGAAAATTAAATTAAATTATTTTTTTGTTAATAATTTGGGCTGTTTTGGAACACAATCACTAATATGCCTTTAAATGTTGGTAAGCTGGCATGTGCTTCTAACAGGGGAAAGAGTTCCCATAACAGCAGAGAAACTATCCACAGCTTACCAGACTTGTCTACATAATCCTTTTAACCCATACTAACTATTTCCAAGCTTCACTGAACACAGATGGGGAAATTTAGGCCTCTACTGTTGAAAAGGAAAGTATCATAAATCAGTAGCAAGAAGGTTCTTATGAAACACTTCAGTGAATGATTAAAAAACAACACGCTTAATAAAGGCTGCTATGAGTAATATACTCAATTTCTGCTACTTGAAAGCATGCACCCTGCTGCACATTAAATAAAATGGTTCTATTAAAGCTGTGGCAGCACACAACACCCACCCCGAATAAAGGATTCAGTTTGATCTCTTGGGTAGGGGGGGGGGCTACGTGTACTGATGGGTAAGCTGACCATAAATTGGACCTTCACCTGTGTGGTAAACATGGCGATGTGATGAAACTCCCCACGTCCTCCTTGTTTGACCGGGACTGTCAGGAAGAATCTGCTGCCATCTTTGGAGAACACCGGCTCTTGGTTCTGCAGGAAGCAAAGATGCCACAGTATGTCTCAGTTAGCTAGACTGGTCAACCCATTCACACTGGTGACTGGAAATGGACAAGAATCAGATTTTCCAGCCATGTCTGACTTTATTTTTGTGAAGGGCTACTATAAGTATCCTGCTTTCAGGGGCTTATAGCATGTTTACCTTTGAGGTCAACAGCATCAACAATGGATGGAAATGATGATGAGTGGTGAGCAAATGGCCACTATAGTCAAACCACTTTTTCAGTCTGAAAGCAGTATTCTGCACTTTTTCATTAGCATAAATATGTATTTTCCGCTGTCTACACTGCTGATTGATGAAACACTGAGTGATCCTTCCCATGAAGGGAAACAGGTACTTAGCATGATCGGCAGTGAGAAAAGTGCACCATTTACCACTACCTGAAACTCTAACCAAGATAATGGGTTAAAAATAAGTACATTCACATAAGTGCTGTGCTTCACAGAGCACTGCACCAATTTAACACATAAACACCACTTTACCCATTGCAAGGAGTACAACTTAGCCTGTGAAAACAACTGTGTTAAGTTCTGTTAAAATAACCCTGATGATGTCACACTGATGCCAGCAGGATTATATGGAGTTATTAGGTTTGGGGAATTCATATTTAAAAGACAAACTCTGCATTACAAACTGCAGACATGAGTATTGGCAGACTATGTCCAGGGAGTGGAATATGCGATTAGTTGCTTTAAGGGACATATTGAGCCCAACCAGCCTGGATATCTCAATATCTGGTGCATCAATGCTGATCATTTGTTTTCTTTAAAAGGTGTTTTGTCAGTCCCTAAATGTAAATGAAAGTGTATTTGTACTAAAGTAATGGATGCCCATTTAGCGGAGGCACATTTCTAAGATTCAAGTACTTTATGTGAGTGTTTTTCATTATCTGGCACTTTTTACTTGACAGCAATAATTGCTAGTTGAATTAAATAAGATCAAACTCAATAACAATAATCCACAGGTTGGCCTGCCAATCTTTTAAGTATTTTTTCTTTCAAAATTCTACCTATGTTCAATTAACAAGACTTAGAAGAATGAGAATATACTGATATTCTCTCAGTGTTTTAGCTTGTTGTAGTGCCTCTTTAACTCAAGTAATGGTACTTTTCACAACACTGAACTTGGCTGATAAAATCCATAGTACTGAACACTTGAGTGATCTCTGGCAAAGAGAAAAATAAATAAATATTTTAAGATAACCTCTAAACATTTTAACTCCAGCCAAAATATCCTGCTGTGTATTGAGGCAATGCTTGACTGAGTGGTTTTTCATTCGACAAGTTTAAATTCATTAAACCAACACTGAAGAAATATCTCACTCAGTAACATGAACACATTCTGCCTCAGATGGATAAAGTTTACCCACAACGAGCCTTTGGCACTTCTGAGAAAGTGCTGTAGATCTCTGCGGTCTTATGAGACAATCTTACATAGAAATCAGTTTGCAAAGGCCTCCCTGTACGGACACAAGCTCACAGCCTGAGCATCTCACAGATTACCACTTTAACAAAGACAAGCTGCTCCACATGCCAAGCTCGTCAAGTAGTTGAATTACCCACTGCTATAGCCAAACACATACGGCTGCAGGGCTATATGATCAAATCCTGCCAGAGACTTCCCTCCTATGCTCCGTCTCTGCTTTCCAACTCTCTGAGTAAATAAAAACCACCAGAGCTGAGACGGCACTCTCTCATTTGGAAAAATAAACAAGTAAAAAGAGTGTGTCATTCTAAAGTCTGACATGGGAAAAAAATATCCAACTTTTATTACCTTAAGTGTGGTGTTTTGGCCTTGCTAGCTTTTATTTGAAGTCAGGTTACTGAATGTCCGTTGTCATAACTACGCAAGCAAAGAGGCTGCTGATTAAATTAAGTAAATTCTACACTGCTTTGCAAAAGTCCATCTTGGCAAGAAAAGGTTATTCAGATATGTTTCTTACAGCAAAACATTATAAAAAGCTCAGTCCCAAGCAGTTCTTGGAAGAACTATATATACTGAAGGGAAAGAAAATCTGCCTCTTCAATTATTAACTCATCCTATACACCCAATGTACGTCAGTATTCTCCACAGAAACTCTGTTTTTTGCTGCTAGATCCAGTCCTTCATCTGCTGATGATCTGATTCAAGGGGCAGACGTTAGCTCTTCTTGTCACTGCCCATTCTGTGTTTGCATCACAGGTTGCAGAATTTCTGGAATGAATGCAGCATTTCTTCAAGACACAGAGAGTGCTGAAAACAATGTAAATATAAATGTGTAGAGATGAGGTGGAAAAATCGATGAAGTTGTCCTGATTTGTCACAGAATTTGAGAGACAGAAACAAGTGAAATGACAGCGCCGCAGCACAACTTTAAAAATGCTCAGTAAAGATTGTGGTGTGTGGAATAGAGAGCAGCCTACCTGCTTGGACAGCCAGAGCTCAGAGCTTTCTTCATGTCTCTGAAAAGGACGGCAGAGCAAGATGTCAGTCTGATGTTAATTCACCCAAATCATCAGAATCCCCTTTTCTTTGTGGCCTCTCTTTGTTGGTTCTGGGCTCTACTTCTACTTTTCTATAATTCTACTAATTCGGTGCATATACAGTGCAATTACAATTTTTCCCAAAATAAATGTTCTCTTATGTCAGTAAAACATTAGCAAAAGTGCTATATTTTTCATATATTGTAAATTTATTATTATATCTCATTTTGGAATAACACTTCAGAGACATATTTTCCAGACAGAATCATCTGTCACATAATGGACCCCTTATTTTGTCGTTTATTTTAAAACGCCACTGGGGACACCATTCCCAGTCTGAGCCCTCATTTCAAACCAATATGCATGAGCAGGAGCCAGAGATTTGGCAGGGGAGGCTGGGCACTGTGTCCAGGCCTGAGCTAAGCTGCCTCTTGGCTGGGCGGCATGTTTGTTCGTGCAAATCACACCAAATCAGGAATCACAGAAGTGGAGAGCAGCCTGTTGAGTCACACAGGTCAACTGCAGGGTTAACGCTGTTGTGTGTCATTCAAGTGAGGAGAGTACTCCGGCAGATGTGCTGCAATTCCAGCTAAATTTTCCTGAAGCCAAAAAATGATTAGTTAAACAAACTAAACCAACGGCTAACAAGCTAAAAAGCTGCGGACGTTACGATTAGTCATCTTTTTTCTGTGTTGTGTTCTATTTATTCCCTCGTGGTATTTTGTTTGCAGGTTTTTATTTAATTTATTTTACTTGAATAATAAAAAAGACATGTTTTACTGATTGTCATTTCGATATGAATACCTATGACTGTTATGATGTATTTGCATGATACTGACTGAACAAGTCAACCTTATTCCAAACTGGGAGCTGTCAGGCATTTAACTACAGTCTGCAACATATAATACCCCATAACAGCACATGAAATAAGGACATTTTAGATTTGACCATATAACCATCTTTTATGCTTTGTCATGAATTGGTGTATACATCTGTTATCTATGAAAACGTTTGTATCTCACCTAGAATGTAATAATAATGGTGCTCGTCTCTGTCACTGCTGAAAAGGTTGATGAGCGTCTCACAAAAGTACTCAAGGCACCTGCACTTTGAGTCCAACGTGAAAAACACATGCCATTATTCTTTCAGTTCTGGCAGATACCAACCACTTGGTAAATACTAAGAGGGAAATCATTTAGAATGAAAACAAGTGCAGGTAGCAAACACTCAACCAACCTTTTAAATCAAATCAGACATTATGACTCATGGACTGTTTGTGCACTTGATCAAATAAAAACCTTCAAAAAAGCTCCCCACTAAAGTTTGACAAGCACCACTTAGTCTTAAAGAAAGTAAATGTGGAGTATGGTTTTTGCATTGCACAGGTAATAATGATAATTTCCATTTTCTACGATTCATTTATTGAAAATCCTTCCACCCGAGGACACATTTATCTGTCTTGCTCTCTTTCACATGTTCAAAAACTCACCGTGACGCAGGCTCCAGTTGTGGTGTCACACACAGTCAGGATGGAGATGTTCTGGGCCCGGTTCAACCACCTCACAGATGTCTTCGTCTTGCTGATCCATTTCACCATGGTCACATAATGTTCCCTTTAAAAAACACCATTAATAATTATAGAATCTGAAATAAACAGTATGATTGTCTGCACATGCTCATGACAATGGATTGTTGATACAGAAATCTACAAGATGCATGCTAGGAAATGATTCATTCATTTCGAAGAGAGGTTTCTCACCCTCTGTGCACAGGGAACATTGTTTCTAAACAAGGTTAGGTTACCATTTCACAAATTTTTGTAAGACCAACTGGTCCAAGAATTCAACAATAAAACACATTGACACAAGTGATTTAGTCTTTCTGAATTGACACAAAAACGTTTTTGTGTTTTGACTCAGACACCTGCAGAGTGGGATTTGCTGTTTGCCCTTCACTTTATTAGCTGCCTTCATTAAAACAGTTACTGCTACTGTGACTGCAGTGCAGGGGCACAGTAAACTGCACTGTACAAGATTTCCAATTAAGGGTGCCAAGTGTGAGGACAAATGATAATGTAAAGTTTAAAAAGTCAAAAGTCTAACTTTAAGTGGCACAGCGGCTGATGCAAAAGTTTCTCTAACTAAATGCAGCTCTTCTTACCGTAGTTTGAGCGTCTCTGGAGGCATGAGCTCCAGCGTGTGGGTCGGCCCGTACAGATTGACTACATAGAGCTTCACCGCCGGGTTGGGTTGGCCAGCCTGCACGGAGAATCAACAGTCCAGAGTTTAGGCCAAAGCTTCACATCCTTGCAGGGTGAAATCTTTGTGCAACACCATCCAAAATAGCAAGTGTGATTTGTAAAGTGCTGAATGATAAAGTTTTCCCTTAAAAGCACCATTGAAATTTTTTAAACGCAAATATTGTTAGACCAGTATGCTCGTGTTGTTATGCAGAAATGATTAGGAGTGTTGTCCCCGCTAAACAGCAGACATAAAAAAGGCTGATTAAGCATGATGCACTGGAGATACACCTCCACCTGAAGCAACTGTAAATTACACCCATAAAGAACAAGCAATTACACTCCGTCACTGCAGTCATTTGCACGACACACCTTCTCAGAAACTGTTCATCACACTGCACTTGCGAGATCGGTCTTGTACGATGTTACATTTATTCTGGAAGTTAATTCAGGATGATGGGATCTTTGTAGCAATTTCCCTTTTCACTTCACTTTGATTTCCTGTGTCTCCTAAAAGGGCCTGTGAGGATCCCTATAGAAATATCTACAGAGAGAACAACAGGTGTTGCTTGAAATCAAAGATGGGTAAAGCTATTGTAGCTGGCCAACTGCTTTGTCATAACTGGGTTATTTGTATGATCACAGTGTGTTGCAGTTTGTTAGAGTGAAGCTGCTGTCAGTGGGGAAAACGGTTTGCTGTACACTACTATTTTTACAGTTTTTCTTTTAGCCTGCTGATTTCCTACTGTATCAAAAATGTAATATTGAGATATCAAATTGACAGTATTTAAGAATAGTAGAATTAACCAGGAGCAGTGCCCTATGTTTTAGGAAACATTTGAGTAGAAAATTGAAAATTTGAGTCATGTTTTATATAGGCATTGTGCTTTGTTAGTCAGGAACCTGGTACACAAAACTAGTCTTAGAGTGTATAAGAAATACCCTTACTGGCCTACACTGGTTGTGTAATATATTACACATTATTTATCATTATGTTATAATACTATTATAATTGTATGTAATATATGTGTAATGTATTTCATAGTTCATAGTTAATGTGTACATAAAACATATGTGTAAAGTCTGTGTTAAACTAAACTGAACTAAACTGAGTATGGTCAGCCTACAGGACATCGGCCTGGTCCAAAGTTAAATAACATCTTCCAAAAACTCAAAAATTCACTAATGAACATCTTGTATCTCATTTGTTTAGTTGGTGGACTAAAAGGGAAAACAAGGCCACGTTCCAAAATGTCGAACAGGGAAAATGGCAACATATGTTCTTCATATTTGTCTGGGAGCGTGACTAATGGTCATGTAGCCAGCGTGAAATCTGTGTAGTGCTAATATGGCATGTGTGTCTAAATGATGTTTACCTTGGGGTATGGATATTGCTTTCCTTTGGGGTATATAGTGCCAGTGAAGCGGGGCAAAGCCATGTTGGGCACCAGGCTGTCATTAAGGACCAGGAAGGCCAGTCGCTCTCCATCAGGTGACCACCAGTGTGCCACATGGGTCTGAAGGATCTCCTCTGTTTGAAAGGAGACACATGATGAGTTACATTCCGTTAGTGAAGTCAGTCCTGCAATTTAAGGATCATAATGCCAAGAGGCAGTTAAAGCTAGCTTTTTTAATCTATTTAAAGACAGAATACTTCATCTGTGTATGCTGTTGTGTACATTTAAGAGTAAATGATTTCCTCTGTGAAGATCTGGTATTGACATTGCATTATGAGCATTGAGCTTGAAACGTCAATGATCAAGGTCATAATCTGCTGATGACGGTGATTTTCTGTCACTGTGACGTTGTTTTGAACACGCTGAAGAGGAAGAGAGTAAGTTCAACAAAGGAAGTATTAACTGAAGTTCTTTGTGGGTCAAGCCATCACTGATTGCTACCTTATTATACTTCACAAATATAATTAAGAATAAAGAGAAAAAAGAGGACAAAACAGCACTGCAGTTATTGTGCTGCCTTTTTCTATGATTTACATAATCTTCTTTTCTCCAGAGAGATTGGCCGACGTCGCTAACTGCTTGCAGTGTGTGTTTACTTAAAGCACATAAAACGACTCCTCGGACCCGGCGGGGAGATATCTGCACTAGAACAAACATTATGAATATTTAACCACTGTCTTTTATAAGGTAATGTTTCTAAACACAGACATTTACACTTTAATGAGACAGTCTGTCAGTGCTTTGAAAATTAACTTAGATATTATCATTTGTACCTGTGCATTGTTTAAAACCCAGTGTGGCCACGCTGTTTCTCAATATGCCATCATCCGACATCAAGTTACAGTTTGTCAGTGAGATTCTCTGGTGTAGCTTATTTAAACAGGTATCAGCAAAAGATAGACGACGAGCTGATTTGTACCTTCGTAGAGCCAGTCAGCAATGCCATTGAAGATGACCCCCTCCCTCCCTGAGGATGTTAGCCTCAGGGAGTTACTCTTGACATCCGATTGGTAGTAGATGTTATTTTCAAATATGTAGACCTGTTGAGACAAAGCACAGTCAGGACTTAAAGGGTAAGGAAAAGAGCAGAATTGCAGGAAAGGATGACTAGTGCAAAATTTCCAAGTATGTTCCAGATCTCAGGCTTTAGCACACATCCACTGGATTAAAAATGATCACATTAAATACATACAGTATTTGCCTAAGCATCCAAACTATTCTTTTAGGATTAAGGGTGCAAGGCAGTGTCGGTAAGTCATTAAGCGATTAACTCTAATGTACTGTAAAGTGCATTTGTGGAAGTAAACCTGTTCCTCCTCCACAGGCATCAACCGTAAACTAAAATCCCCCGAATCAGAATCTACAACCTCAGGGCTTTTCATAGTCTGCCACTGTGCCACATAACTTGGAACAATACAGAAGTTAGGTACTTTCCTTCAGCAGCACTATCAAAGAGTGCTACCTAAATTTCCCAGTAGGAAACAAAAATGCTGAACTTATCTGACACGTCTCACAAAGTATAAATCCAACCTGTCAAACAAACACCAGAGAATCTATTTCTCAATTTTACAGACCAAATTCTGTCTCGAATAGAAACTGAATCTTTCTTTGGCCTTTTCAAAAATCCCAAAGTCTGTGGCCTTATGTGATCTTACATCAAAATTCATTAGCACAGGGCCTTTCTCTGCACTGACACAATCTCACAGCCTTCCCCTGTCTCGCTAGAAGGCATCAAGATATCATCAGCACAGAAGGCACACTATGCATGTGCTAAAAGGTTCAGAGAAATGATTATTTAACAGCAGACTTTGCAAGAACCTAGTTCTATTCCAAAATGGAAAGGCTCATTACTACAACTGTGGAGTGAGCATAATCAGCCATTTGAGGTTTCACTGCTATAGGTCTGATCAAATCAAAGAAGCTGGAGGTATTTCAGAGATCTGGGCCTACTAACATGACTTCAAGTCACCAGAGTGGTAACTTGAAGTCATGCGTGAACTCAAATGAATTTGGGTGTAGCTAACTGAATGGAAAGTAGATCCTTTCCAACAATATATGAACATTTGAGTTGTTTATTAACAAGCCCTCAGCACTCCAAATGCCAACAAGAAAATCTCAAACCTCTGTCCAAGACCTCAGTGTGCAAAAATCAAGCTGGCACAGTGACAAGAACAAAACCAACAATGCATTAGTCTGTCTCTCCATATTTTTCAAAGTAAAATATCCTTTCTTTTGCCCGTGGTAAAACAAAGATAATTTGGTACCACAGGGAGTTCATCTTTGGAAATAATCCATCAAATGTGCTCATTTGTTTTTGAGGCAGTGAGGCCAACCTCAACAAGGAAGCAATTAAGTTACTTTAAACCCTCTTGCTCTCAATTGCCACTATTTTCCAAAAAAAAAAAATGGTACTCCCTCTAGGAGTACAGTGAACACAAGCCTTCTCTGATTATATGATCTCCTTTACAGTTAACCACAAATAAACATAAACATCCACGAACCCAGGAAAACAGCTAAAACTTGAAAACTCCTCATTCACTCACAAATGAACTGAAACATTCAAACACCTACTTAAACGACTCAGTAAACTGCAAAAAATGATTATCCCACTCAGCTTGTCCTGTTTAGTTTGGCTATGTGTGACCTATACTTAAGATGTAAGAATTCATGTTCTAAAGGCATCTTTCTGGTATCCTCCTAATGAGAATACACTGCTATGTGACTCACTCACACACTCACACTCATTCCAAAAACCCACATGATGTCATTGTTTCCAGAGATGCACTCCTGGCTAATGATGCTGCCATGCCACTCGAGAGCTAGAGAGCCTTCACATCCATCTAGCTCTCACGTCCTTATCACCATAATGACCTCCTAATGGAGTCATGTTTGATTTATGCACAAATATTACATATTGGAATTTGCAAATATGGACAAATCAGCTCTTCTATGCTTTAGCCTTTAAGCTGTCAACAAAAAGCCTCTCCATCTGTTCAGTGTAGATAAATAAAAAGGTATGATGGGAGAAAATTAGCATCCAATTAGGTTCCCTCAAAACTGAACCTGAGTACATTACGAGTAGAGCAGAAAATTCTGGATTAGGGATGCTTGGAACTAAAAACAGATATCTTGTTGCGTGGCCTCACAGATCAAATACATATGTAAAAGCGAACACACACACACAGACACACACACAGACACACACACAGACACACACACAGACACACACACAGCTCCAAGAGCCATCACACTGTGTCTCTGTTCATATGTCACAATGTGCAGACCTGCATATGGAGATATGTTCTTATTTTGGTGGCTCTGCACTAAGAGCCTTTAAAATGCTGTTTTTTATTTTTCTGTAGGAGATGTGAATTTGGTGCACTTCAGAAACAATCATGCTGGAGTTGAAGGCTACAGTAAAAATTATGTTCTCAATCTGTGCTAACCAATCTGAATATATAACAAGGGTAAAATTACATGGAAGGGAAGCAACCTTATGTTACATTTCTACTGATTAAATACATCATTACATTGTACAGTACATGGTTATTAAATGAAGTCAACCATGCTGCTCTTTACAGTAACTTTTATGTATCCTGGAAAAAAACAATATACTGAAAAAAACAAAGCAAATGCATTGAAAAGAAAGTACGTGATTTAATCGTCAACAACCCTGAAAAGCAATAAAGCTAATGTTGCAATGAAATGTTTTACTGTGTGTTCTCACCAGTTGTTGGCCTTGCACTCCCCAGGCAGCGTACTGCAAGACCGAGTTCACTACCTCAGGGGGGTCCAGCTCCCACACCTCCCTGAAAAAAAAACAAACAAACAAAAAAAGGCTGTTGAAATCTTTCCTGACTTTCCTAAAAAAAAAAACAAAAAAACAATTCCCTTGTATTTTTAGGGTTCAGATTGTAAAATGAGCTCTAATTGGCAACAGAACCATAGTTTTATATGAGCATAGTGAAAAGAAAATACCAGAGTGGTGCACAAAAATGACATAACATCTGAGGAATTTATCAGAAAGCTTGCTAAAATAACAGTCATGTTTGAAAAGCCAAATCCCATCAGCCATATTAAGTTTTAATCCTCTCCGATTAGTCGTGATAATCCTGCCCATCACCGTGACTGGCAGAGCTGGCAGAGTGCATGCAACCCAGCATGTCTGGACAGAGATTATGACACTTTGTGCAGGATGTTCTAAAGATCCACCTGCAAAGCGGCAGGGTGCAGCAGACCATAAGCTGAATATAATATCATTTCACAGGAGTGAAGTTTTCAGTTATCCATCCTTATAAAACCCTGCAGTCACACACAGTACAGTCACACCAGCCTGAGAACACTGTGCATGATACTGTAAGTGACCAGACATCTTTAATAAAACAAGTCTGATTAACAAGATTTATTTTGTGTGTTGGAAACTGTGAGATGTGTTTATATTGTGTGTGTTGGTCTGAATGGAAACCAGAGGTTGATTTCATGAACTATTGGAGTGAGTGTCCAGATTGCTCCCTTGTGAGTGCCGATGGTGATGGAGAATGTGTCCGATGAAGCAAGTACATTATCTGTTGACTTCCAGATTTGAGATGGATGATTTTTTTCATTTAAATCGATTTGCGTGACAGCATTAACTGAGGGCGTTTTCGCTAGAACAGAGGTTTTCAAACTGCAAAGGCCCACTTTCCTGAACCTGAAGGGTTCAGGTGGGAGAGATGTGAGTCAAAGATACTGTGTGAGGTGAAAGGTACCGGTACATGCTGGCGTTCTAAGAACAATGGGATGTTAGTCACTGTGGTTGGACAGCTGATTTGGCCCACTTATCAACTGGTCAGCAGTTGGAGGTGCAGCAGTGGCTGTAACGCACAGCTCATGAGGGCAATTAAGGTACTTTAAAGGCCTCAGTGCAGCAATTTGGAACATATGGCACTGTGCCTCTGAGTCATACTGAGTCACATCTGAACAAACAGGGTATTACATGAGGGCATTAATTAAAATCTGATGTCCAAAGAAATAAATGTGCATATATTAATTTAGAACTCATAGATGGATGATAGATGGAATTTGACTGTGAATCATATTGTATTTAAGCATTCTACTCCAACAAAGTCATCATGTGAAGGTCGCCTGCACGCCCGTGGGTAGATTACAAACAGAAGCTGCTAATAGCTAAATCAGTGTATGTTGGTGGTGATGATGGTGCCAGTGTACTAAAATGCTTGTTAGTTTTGTCTGTCGGGGGGGGGGCCCACAGTGTCAGACACAACCCCAGCTCTGCAGCTTCAACAGACACGGCCAAATTCATTTTTTAAAAATGTGTCCAATCTGTGGACCTTGCACATGTGGCACCTGGGTCAGCTGGAGACAGGCACCAGCATGCCACCAAAGGTAAACAATCCCTCTTGGCCTTTACCAATAGTATCTGTGTTGTAAAGCTCAGCTGGTTCACAGTTACATTACATTTTCTCCTGGATGACAAGTGTGTTATACCTCACAGCAACTGCTGAAGAGAACAAAAACACTTACCGTGTGTGAATATTGTAGATACTGTAGGAGGCCATGTAGGAGTGGCGGTAAACCTGCAGCAAAATAAAGACAGAGGCAGAGACAGAGAGAGGGAGAGATTAAAAGATGACTGTCTGAAACATTAACGAGAGAAGCAGCAGTGCCACAGATAATGACATCATGACAAAAAATGAAAAGGAAGAAGGCGTCAAACAAAACAGACTGCTGGCTGTTCTCAGTGATAGAATCTGTAGACAATGCAATTTGCATGGGTGACAGCTGTGGGACGAGACATTTTAATTCCATCTGAGAAACCCATCATCGGCGAGTGCCTCTGTGCTGAAAGCCCAGGAGATACAGAGAGGGAGAGAGAGAGAGAGGGAGAGAGAGAGAGAGAGAGAGAGAGAGAGAGAGAGAGAGAGAGAGAGAGAGAGAGAGAGAGAG
>JAOXYL010000052.1:22136100-22152378 GCA_028564955.1 Terapon puta
ATTCAGGCACTGTCCCTCTGAATACATGGAACTTCACTGTCACCATGACCACAGACACACATTACATGGATGCAGCGTTACATTATTCAAAGCCCCCACTGGACTCATAAGACCGATCTATTATCAGGTCTTGGGCCGCTGCTCATTTCATTAATACCGCAAAACGCTGACGTGTCCTTGAAAACTGACAGCAACTCTAAATTGCCCTTGTGCCTCCATGCATGAGATCCTTTCTCCCGCTCTTTTTCCACTTCCTCACTATCTTGGTTCTCCCCCAATTTCCTATTTAGCCACTTCTGAATCATCATCCTCAATTTATTAACTCAATTATGAGGAAAGATAGAACCACTAAGAGAATTTTGACCGGCCGAGTCTCCTCATTACCTTTATTAGGTTTGAGGGAGCATAGAAAGAGCCCTGATAGATGGTTAGCTTCGGCAGCAAGTGGCCGATAAGACCCTCATGAGAAAAAATACATTCCTCACATCATAAATATGATAAATTTACCACTGACCGGTGACCAAAGCCTTCATATATCCATGTACAATTAATGATGTTCACTAACTGATTTTTAAAGGTTTTATTTATTACTCTTTGTGTTCCCTCTTGGAAATGACTGGTCACAATAAAACAGAGGACAATAACTCAAGCGTTCCCATTCACCTTCACGGCACACCTGTTCCTCCCCACAGACCCCTCTACAAACAACCACCACCACAGAGACCAGTTCAGAACCCCCCCACCCCCAGACAGTGATCAGATACCAGTCTGTGAGCATTTAACATCTTAACAATATCAAAATAATACATGACTTGTAACTCTTTTACTGAAAAAGTGATATTAGCTCAGATAGCTGAGCTCTGTATGACATAAATGACCAAAGTTACACACACATCATCTGAAGATAACTTAAGTTTACGTTTGCTTTAGGAGCAGGTACAATATCCAACACAACACATCACAGACAAGAGTCATATGCTGCAACTCAAATTGCTTCACAGGATCAGCTTTTTCATCTACTTGCTGTTTTTTCCTTTGATATTCTGTCAGCCTGTCATTCAATTTTCACAATGTGTTACCTCACACAGCAGTGCGAGTCTGTGCCACAAAGGGACACGTGGTTATAAATAAAGCCCTGACAGACTCGGCAGCAAGAACAAGAAAGCCTGTGCTTTACTTTTTTCTGTCTTATAGAAGCATCTCGTTTTGTGTCCATTCTCCTCTCCTTTACCACATTCACTATTACACCAGGCAGTAATTGTACCGGCGACATCGTTTTCCATTTCTAAACGCATGGTTATTATCATCTCAACATATCATCGCCCGTAAAATATATGCTGCACACCAGACAAAGAGTCTTTGCCGAGGTGCTTAGGTGGTGACTGCATAACGTGTCTAAATGTCAGAGCGAAAATGTCATATCGGAGAGTGTGAACCAACCTGCTAACCTAGGACACTAGTATAGGAGCTTTATCTCTGAAGCCACAGCCTTGTTGAATTGGTCAGTTTGTCCACTTTAGGTTACAGAAATAATTGGATATGGTGGGAAAATATGCTTGTTTGCTGCCCAAACAATAAATAAAAGATTGGTGTGATTTCATGACTCCATGAACCAGGACTGTTAGATCAGCTCTGTCAAAGGCACCTCCAGGAAACTTCAAAGTGATATTATGTTGTGTTATTTATGTGTGCACACCTGTGGAGGCTAAAAATGAGCCACAGTGGTTCTGTTAACATTAGCATATGCATTGGAGTTATCTATAGAGTTTTAAACACTTTTGGGACTCGATGAAGAAATGAGATGAATCATAACTGACTCTTGTGTCAACTTAACTTTATCTTAATATTAGTTGTTTCAAAGGCACATTCATTAGGCATGTTTATTTATAAAATCTTCAAAATACCTGCAAAGTACATCTGTTTTCTCCAAAATCCTATATGATTACTTTGAATATATTTTTTATTTTACTGTATTCAATCTTTTTTTTATTTTAAAAGAAAAACTGAGTAGCTTTTTTGTATGTTGGTATGAAAAATAAGGTGGTAATTTCTTCTAAGGAAAAAGTTGGAGACCTCTTTGAAGAGTACTTTCTGATATTCGTCAGCCTGGTTAACACAGTTTGTTCAGCTGTAGACGGGACAGCTGGTTCAGAGAGCAGCAGGGCCGTGGCAGGGGTCCAAGTCTGTGTGGACTGAACAAGTCGACTCCTCAGCAGCGTTCGCACAAAGCCCATGTCTCACTTTTGATGTGAATTCCCAATCAATATTTTCAATGATAATTAAAATAAAGAGAGCGCTTCGGTTAAATCCTGACCGAGCAACAAGAAATAGCACCCGTCAGAATGTGTAAAAACCCTGGCCTCTTATATTTTATTCAACCGAGACAACGATTAGAGCCCTTTTTCAATTAAACTGACTGACTGTAATTCTGCCCGCCTCTGTTTGGAACAAACACAATCACCCTCAATCAATACAATCACTTATTCATCAGGTCAGGTCGGCCACAGAAAATAACGAGACACATCTCTTGTTAAGGCCTTAGCGTAGAGAGCAGTGTTGATGAGTGAGAGCAGATTTAATGTGGAGAAATAAGCACAGCTACGTCCTCTGGATCACAGAGCGCTGCACCTCCTTAAAGTTGGCGAATCTGCATTGGACACATTTTAAAATATGACTTCCAAAACTGAAGCAGAGGAGGCTACGACAAGACTTCATTAGAGCCTAACACCATGACCTCACAGCCTCTGACATGACCCCGGTGACCTCATCGGGCTTATATTCTTAGACTTCATAAACCTTCTCCAGAGCCACAGAGGACATTACACAACATTTCGACACTTTATATGCTAAGTAGCGCTTCCCCTGACTATTGATTTGAGCAACTGAAACATGGCAATTTGCCTTCGGTTTCAGTTAACAGCCTATCATTGGTGAGATGATCCCATAACATTTTTAATAATCAATACGTGAAAGGCATCTGTGGTGTAAAGCAGCAGAGCAGACGATGGGACAATAGAGAAAAACTCCCCTGATTGCTCCAAAGCGGTCCCACGGCTAAGCTGTGTGCTAACAGAGGCCATTTCCCGTAATCACATCATCTGTCTTTGAAACGGCAAGAACAGTCTACAAACTGAGAGAAAACAACTTAATATAAAAAGCAACAACGGCGCACCTTATTATAGGAAGCCTATGATGAGAGCAGCAGGAAAGCACAAGGTGATTCTTGCTTGGCTGTGCCCACTGAGCATTTTACTTTATCGCACCAATGTGCTGCGTTGTATTTTCATCAGTCTCTATGTGATTTTGGAAACGTGCTTGGTGTCTTTTAATTTTTTCCATTTTTGAAGCAGGTTAACCCCTCCACCCTCTTGAAGACAACTAATGAGAGCAGCGTGCCAAAACCCCGCCACAGACGTTCGGTGAGTTTTCTGAACGTCCCTGCATGTCGGGCTTCACGTCCTGTCAGCCGTGTCTGAGTATGATCTTTGTTGCTGGTTTATCTGCACATTAGGGCTGAAGGAGATGTCAGTAACAGGCTAGAGCACAGTCACAACAGCATGTACGTAACAGGTCACAGACAGATAGAGACTGTAGTTATTTTAATATTAGAAACTACATACTTATGTTTCTTTACCACCTTTATGTCCTACACACATTTCTGCACTCATTGTACTTAGCTGGCATACATCTCATTCAGTGAGAATCATGAGACATTATGTAAAATTAGAATGCTAATGTCTTACAGATATTTGATTAAGACCCATCTCAAACTCCTGCTAATAAGCTTATTCCCCACTGGCCTACTGTGCACGAGGGTGCGTTTGTGCACAAACGTTCGTGCAACAAACCTACTGGTAGAGGAGTCGGGCTATTTATAGAGCTGTGAGCTTACCCTCGCCTGGACTCCGACCTTGGAGAGAGTGTGACAAATGACAAGCAGCATTTCAGCAGAAGCCGAGCCATTTTAACAATGACAGCAGGTCGGAGAGGGAGAAAAAAATAATGCCATCTGTACGGGCTTATTTTTGTTTACCCATGAAATACCATTTCTCACTGCCTGGTGAATCATTGACAGCCTCAGCCAAAGCCATGCTGGGGTCTCGGGGCTTAACATCTGAAATTGATCCACTGGCTAATAGGAAACGGCAAGCTTAGCTACGTGTTGTCATCTTATTGTATTCAACATTATCAGGCTTGCCCTGAAGGACACTGCCATTGGCCTTTGTTCTATTTGAGATAATTCTCAATTAGTCATTGTCCCTGCCATATTGGTTTCAGATACGCAAGGTTGTGGAATCACACGGCAGTGCGCAATTATATAACTGTGCATCAATATGGATTCTTGGAATAGCAGTACAGAAGCAATACTGTACAATTTTAGTTCATCACACAGCAGAGAATGTTTGAATTATTTGCTTTTCATGTTTCATATGTATTAATGGAAGTTTAATGAAAACTGGTAGAAATAACAAAATGAAAACAAGGCGTTATATAAAATAAGCTGTCCTTCAGAAGGATAACATAATGAATAGATTTATAATTAAAATTAATCATGAATGCCTTAGAAATGGTAACCTCTAACTAAAGGAGCCATTTATCTGGTTTATTTATCTCTATCCATGGCTTCAAAATCATTTTATTCACATATTCACAATAGTCACCATTCAATTTGTGCATACAAAGTTTCAATTCAAGTCTTAACACATGTTCTGAATCTGAATCTTTTCACTTTTATCAGTAATATCACTAATTTCCGCAAATTTACATGTCAAACTGAAAAGACCTGCATGATCTGTATGATGTACGTAGTTAATGGATGTACAAGTCTCAGTGTGCTTCAGTTTGTCTTACTTAATTTTCATACTGCTGGTCTTACAATGTTTCAAAGCGAGTAGAAGAGGAGTTTGCATTATCTGGACCAAACTTACTCTCTCCCTTTAAAGCCAGCTTTCAGGCCTAGAGTTTGCAAAACAAAAGTATTTAAATCTTCAAATGTCTCTTAACATTCATTTTACAATACTTCACTCACATTGTTGTGATAATAGGTCATCATTTTGCAATGATGTCTCCTAGCGTTCATCCTCTTCTGTCATTTGGGACGGGCTACAGCACTAAAGCACTTTTGCTTCTCTGTTTTCACAGTAAAAATGTTAGTGGGTGAAAAAATGCACTTATTAGGCAAACTGTAGCCTTGTACGCTTTCCTCTGGGATGTGCAGGTAACTGTGTTTGGCATATTAAAAAGTAATGTGAAGATGTATCTCAGCATATAAAATGAATACTCCCAGGCCATCAGTCAGTGTGCCCCCAAGCTGACTCAGCCCTCGCCTGCATTAAGCAAATGCCTTAAATAGTTCAAGTGGAGTGAAATGAGAAACAACAAAAAGTGGAATTTAAACTAACCTTCAAAATAGATACATAAATAACTACGTAAAAACACAGAGAATAAAACTGTCGAGGCAAAGTGAAGCCAGTATATCCAGGCTCTTCAAAGTTGTCATTGACCCGTGCATGAGAAAGTCGAGATATCTGATTCCAGGCAATAGTTGGCCCAGAATGGGATGCTCATTACCAGACATGTGGCACAGAGAGATTTCTTTTATTGTTTGGTCAGCTCGGAATTCAGGCAAGGCAGCTACAGCTAAGTCCATTTGCCTGTGGCACTTGTCTTCATAGCCAACATAATCAACAGCAGCCAACCTGAGCGGAGACAGTGTTGGTCGGATATGATTAGACCTGGCATTATGAAAACAGCATTCTTCTGAAATTGCAAATCCGTTGTAAAAATGATGAGATAAGATACCGTGCATATTGAGGTACAGTAGTGTAAGTCTAGTATTCATCCCCATCTTTACACATGCAGCATGGAGTGGGGCATAAGCATTGGCTAAGAGATTCAAAATACATTTCAAAATTTCTGCATTTCATTACCTGAACCAAAGACATTTTAATATTCATTCTTGTACGTTTGCTCACGCTAATGTGAATCCCATTGAAGTCACTGATACAAAAAGAGGAAGCTATGCCTGATTTTATTAGACCAACAAAAGCCATCGGCATTAGATCCATTCTAGTGAATACATTAAAGCTCAACCCACCTACAGTATGTGAAGGACTCAAAGTTCATTTCATTAATCAGCTTATCCTCTGCATTTTTCTCTGCACATTTAAATGTGATTTTATATCATTTACATGGTGGGCACCAACGCCTTTGTCTGTCCCCTGCAGTTAAATCTCTGATTTGAACGCAATTAGACACAGTTGACTACATTGCGAGGCAAATTACACTCCAGGCTGTGGATACGATTCTAACCATTTCCTCCCAATTCAAAAACAAATCTCGTTTATCTGGAGAAATAAAAATTGAAAGGAGAACCTGACATCAGCAGCAATAAGAGCAGGAGCTCATTGACATGGAGCTGAATGTGTCAGTGTGAAGACAGGAAATTGTCTCACTGTGTGTGGTTGAAAAGAGACAATGTGTGTTTTTCATACCTACACGGTGACATTGGAGGATTCAGTGGGCACTGAGCTATAAAATTGCTAGTTGAGAGGGACTTAGTGGGGATGAAGAGGTGGAGAGGGAGGGAACCTGGATAATAAGGACCTGTGAGCAGTGCTGACCTGGGAAGGATTTTGAAAACTTATCCAACAAAATAAATAAAAACGTAAATTGCCACCACCTTCCAAAACCATATCATCAGGGTGGTAAGGAGTGTGGGGGGAAGGGAGAAGTCTGAAGAGGTAAAACATGTGGTCTCACCATAAAGGTGTACACTGAAGTTGGGAGTGAGTTCGGAGTGTTTCACAAGATCTGATTTGCCCTACTTGTCATTGACGTCTGACCAAATGTTTGTCTGAGGTTTCACAATGTCTGCACAGCCTGAGCAGTGAACGCATCATGTTATCAGAGCACTGAGAACAGCATCAGTCCTCCATCAGTCTACATAGGATGCATTCAGGCTCAGTGTCGTGCGTAGTGTCATGCAGTTCAGATGCTCATGAAAACATGGGACACAGTCTGGAGGGGTAAAAATACACTGATGTGTTAGATGCACCTGAGATGGACAGACTGTTGCTTCAGAAAGACAACACTTGAACATTCAGACAAAAACAATTTACAGGCTTTGAAAGTGAAACTAAAAACAGCTGGTTAACAGTTAAGAAAGTCAAAGCATTGTGTCCCCTCACCTCAATGAAACATTATTTTCTAGTGTTTAATATAGTCGAATAGGTAGTAACGCAATTGGATAATTGGTTGTTATCACACTTTTGAAAAGTAAAAACTGAGAAAATATTGCAATGCGGCAGATCAACACCTGTACAGTCACCTACCACAAAGACATGGCAACCTTTTTCTACTTCACAACAGGGCTAAACTGCAAAGTACACAGCACCCCGAAGGAGAAGGTATTCTATAATTTCACAAATCCAACACTTATAGCATGAATTTATTCTCATGTCTGATCTTGGCGACCTTGAGAAACAGCGGTTCGCTCTACAGACGCGGACGCGATGCGAGAGGGGTTAATGACATCTTTGGACTTCATCGACATCCTGACTCGTTGGAAACAAGCCAGCATAAAAAGTACAGCAGACGTGTTTGTCTGAATAACTGAGCTTAAAACACCAAGGCTGACAGGAAAAACGTTTGATTTAATGTCGCTCGCTATCAAGGTCAGCGCGAGATTCCACAGGGCTGCGTGAGAGTGGATGGCTTTTAAAAAAAAAAAACGGCTGCATTCTTGCATGCTTTCAAACTGTTCAGGAAAATATTGTGCCTCGAATAGTAGTAAGTCATTTTAATGAGTTAGGGAGGGGTCCGTGAATTAGTGGATGTCAGTGTTATGGGTTTGTGTGATTCACTTTGAGGTGAAAGGGGCTGTTGGATGTGAGCTTTCACTAACAGCTCAACCTTCAGGGCCTTAACGACTGTATAAGTCATGATTAATGCTAAACGGCTGTTTTTGAGGAAGAGGGATGAACGGCATTATTTCTACTTTTAACCCTTGTATGATATTCGGGTCAAGTTATTGCAAGAAAAAAAATGGCAGAACTATAATTCTCTACCTGAAATTCAATGGCCTTAGCTTATTTTCTATGATAGAAACACACAGATACACACACACATACACAGATAACATTACACTATTATAATCTAAGCATAGAGAAGCTGTTTGCTCTTCCTTTCTCTCAGTCTTTACCCTCTGTCAGGCCAGTCCTACAGTTTTATGTTCACGGCCAATATTGCCCTGGTATCTTACAAACCAAAAAAGGGGGGGGGACGTGCTGATGAGCACTCAGAGGGATGGAACAATAAGTAGACCTCTGGCTCAGGTCATACTTGACTTCAGCAGCACCAGAGGAGGGGTGGACACCCAGACGAGCTGCTGGCCTGCCACAGCTGTCAGAGAACAACACTGCAGTCGTCACTCGTGATCTTTTACAACCAGCTGGGCGGCTCAGCCTATAATACATTTACAATCTGGATGGCAATCAACCCAGACTGGAACCAAAGGAAGCTCCAGAGAAGATTTTTTTTCCTTGAGGAGCGAGGCGAGGCACTAGTGACGCTGCACATCTAAAGGAGACAACGTGAACCCAGGACCCAGCTTATCCAGACACAGCGAGCGAAGAAACAAAGACCAATCTGACTTCCACTGTTATTGTCTTCTAGTAGAGAGTGATGTCAGTGTCCTGGGTCAAACTGACCTGAGGGATACCAGAGGGTCCCAAAAATGAACACAATATAAGGGTTAGTTTGATTTTTGGTTGGCAAAGGGAAGGTCTCACTAGTGAGTCGTCACTATCTTTCCAGTCTGCATCCATCTATCTATCATCTATCTATCTATCCATCCATCCATCCATTCATCGAGTGCTATTGATATCACTGCCCTTTCAGAATAGCCTTGATTATCTACCCGAGGGAGTCAAATCGATCCCCGCCTGCTCTCAGTGCTTACTAGAAGTCGAAGAAGTGCAGAAAATCGTGTTTGCCAGAAACACTCTTGCACTTCATCTGAGCAGAGCTGATGAACTAGCGGTGAGTAAAAGCCTGGCAGGGGCCACCCTGCCAATATCAATGAAAGTAATATTCATGTAATAAACTAAAATAATCTCTGTAGTTTAGTGTTAGGGGGGAGCTGTACCAGTGCCATATTGTGTATGAAATTAAATAACATGTCTGACTGACAAGTTCATTAGATTTAATTAGCCGTGCTTGACACCATCATAAAGTGGTGTGTGTGCTTCACAGGTTGTTAAAGAGCCGGCACAAATGTACATCTACACAAATCCTCATCTGCACAAGAAAACATCTGCATCAACAGGGAGGTGTTTCAGAAAGCAAGGCCCTCTACGTCTATGTTTTGCAGCAGAGCCTGTGTCTCTCTTGACAATTGTTGCTGTAATTGTACCTTTTGTTCTTGTTGTTGTTCAGGAGAATTTTGTTGTACACTCAGCATCAGACTCAACAGTCAACATCAGAGTTCCTACTGAACATCCAGAACAAACGTATGGCGTCTTAGTTCGAGCTGATGGTTTTGCTGGGCAAAGGTGCCAGAAGCAACATTGCAGTTTAATACATTAGAAACATTTCTGAAGCCAGCGAGAGGAAAGAAAACACACGTTGACAATAAGTCTCAAAGATGGCTCTCAAAAGAAGATGCAGATACCAAAAGGCTACTCATGAAACCATCAGATCTGAGTGGATTAAGGTACCTGACCTATGTGTTCTCCCTGCCCTGAATGCACTTACAAGCTATTCCTTGTTATTACACACACACACACACACACACACACACAAACCTTCCTGTTCCATCTCCTTCATTCCTGTTATCTGCAGTCTGTCCCCTGTCTGTGTCACTGATGACTCAAACTTTGTAATTGCCTTTTAATCCTTTCGAGGATAGAACATGTGTCATGTCGGGTAATTCAGGGCACCAGTCGCCTCGGGATACGGAGGAAAGCTTATGACACAAAGGTCACGACTGTGAATCACCACCCAGGCTGGTAAATTTTGGACAGATAAATCAGTGTGGAAGAGTTGCATCCCTCACAACTGTCTGCCAGGAGTCTGCAGAGAAGATAGCAGAAGGTGTCAGCACTGTATTCTGAGGCTCGGTTAAAGTAGATATAGCCATAGTTAGAAAATAAATCAAATATTAATTCAGACCATTGATGGGAAAATGTGAAGGTAAAACCTGTGGTCTGTGTCCAGTAAGCACAAATAAAATATTCCTCAGTATCTCTGAAGAGTGAGGTAGCACATTTGTGATATTTTCAAAACGCTGTGAAGTGCGTCCGTATTCACAAAGAGTGTGGATGTGGACTTAACATTTATTAGGATGACCTTATACACGTTCAGACAAAGACACATATTGAATTCAAATCGGCTGCTACAGAATTCACAATCATTTTTCTTTCTGTCTCTCTTCCACTGGCTCGCTTTTGACGAATTTACACCGAGCTGACGCTAAACTGAACTCAGGCAAAGGAAGAAAATTGCTAATGCTATGATAAGTTTTTAACATTTACATTCTCAGCCCACAGCATAAAACGCTGATGTTTCCAGAAAAACTAAATGTAAATATTTTTGCATTCTTCATGTAAATATCCTCCCCAGAAAAAACACAATTCCAGTCAAACCACCAGAAAACGACGTTTTCATGCTGTCACATTCATCTGTTAAAGCAGAAATGTTTCTCTACGTTTTAATCCGAGTTGAAAGCGACATCACAAGTATACAGGTTACACACGTATGGTGTGAAAATGAAAGTCTACATAACACATACATTGACTCCAGTGAAGTAAGAATATTTGCATCCTCAAAAATCTAGATTTTTAAATCGGGGTAATGGAAAGATGTCATTTTAAATCTTTTCACTAGATAATTTATAAAGGACTGTATTTAACAACGTATATGAAATGTTTTATTTTTGTGCGGATAACACCCTATCAATCACAAATATATGATTCATTAATATTATTTCACAACCTGTGGAGCCTTTAAGGTTAGGTAGAGATGTGGTAAAACTAGCTAGGGTTATCTATGTAATTAAAAAGTATATGTTTACTGTAAGTAACTAGTAATTGATTAAATGCACAGTCTCTTACATGAAAGTCCTATTTTGTTTATATATGTATTGAGATATTGCTACAAAGAGCTGCTGTACTTCAAAATCGATGCTTCACTTCACACTCCAATCTCCGCATGACTCAAACCCATCTTCACCTTAACACCTCTTCTTCTCACTTCATTTTGTCCTCTCCATCACCCCCTTCCTCTTTATCCTCTCCAAATCAATTAGTCATTTACACCCCTCTGCTTTCCCTTTCTCACCATTCATCACTTCTTCTCTTTATCTTCTCTTAACTCTCCTCCACTTGATTCGCCCCTCGTCCTCCCTCTTCCTCCCTCTCCTGCTCTTCACGACCTCATCTTTCTCTTATTTCTCCTCCGTGCCCGGCCCATCCCTTTCTCTCCCGGAGGCCACTGTGAAGCAGCAGCAGGGGCAGCGTCCTGGACATTTTCTCCATTAGGGTGAATTACAGTTTGCCGGGCCAGAGGATCTCTGCGTGTGAAATCGCGCCTCTTACTCACAATGAGGCGAGCATCCATTTCTCCCAGCACTTGCCTTTTGTCCCAGGCACAGACAACCACGGCTCTAATAACAAAGTGAAGGAGGACGGGCCAGGTGGCAAGTCTATCCACCCCGCTGACTGCTCGGAGCCTGGGCCGGCCACGGGGTCACGCAGAGAGGTCAACCTCTCAGTCAGCCTTTATTATGTCTGTGGTTACAGGAGGCAGTGACACAGCTTGAGACCAGCCAATGTCAAATGAGTCGGTTTGTTCTCACAAACAGAGGGATTGGCCACGCTATACCGTCTCACTGCCAAGAGTGCTCCGGTGCTCCCATTCAGAGTTGGCTGATGTTACGCACGTACTCTTTTTAAGCGCGTCGGGAGAAACGTTCACATCCAGGATGAGGCGAGTTAAAGCCGTGGCGTCACATCAGCAACGTTTCTTCACCTGTTCCAGAGGCTTTTTAAGCACAGTTAAGGTTTACCATTAAAACAAACCCATCAGTCCGTTTTCTATCTGTATCATAAGGGCTGACAGTAAAGAGAAAACCGAATAGGCAGGCAGCTACGAGTTTCCAATTCACTCCACCTTCCTTGTGTTTGGACTACAGGAGGAAACTCACATATCTGAAAACCTGTGCAGACGTGAGGAAAACACAGGAAGTCTTCATCCAGAAACTATCATGCTTGGCTGTAGCTCTCTCCCTACATCACACTTTGTTTGTGTCTTATTCTCATAGAAAGAGTTCAGTGAGTAGTTGCCTGTTATTCATGGTCTCAATGCTCTTGTATATTATTCACACTGTAGTTGCTGACCCCTATCAAAAGGGTACTCATCTGATTTAGCAGACAAGTCAAATCAGTGTATCAGAGCCTGAGATATTTTTTCCACCCAGCTCCTACACTACCCACAATGCAACCCGACCAGTGACGGTTCGCCCAGAGATTCGCTTGCATTATGTCGCTAGTGGCTAAAGTAGCCCCAATTTAGCAGACTTCACAGCGCTCTCTCAGGAGCCACTAAAAGCTTTCATCTTTTCACACACGCACTCACTCTCCCGCACTCTGTGCAATTGGTGGAGTTCACCTGAAAGTCAGAAAGGTCGGTGGATTGGACCGGTTCTGAGTAGACTGATTGTTTCACTTTTCACCTCTGTTACCTGCGTTATTAGCTGGAATACTGTCAAATCACATAAAATGGATTTTGTCATGGTGGTGTGAGGGTTAATTATCAGCAATCCAACAAATCCTCAAGGATTCATTTCGATTCTTTCCACTGGTTTCTTGCTTTGATGTAGACATGAAATAGTTGCGTATCCTACATCTTAAAATGTTGAAGCAAGCATTTTCTTAAAGAAGAGATTTGTATTTATTCAGCTCTATCTGACCCAACACTCACAGGACATATGTATATAGAAAGTCAGTTTACATATAGCACCTAAGTGTTGTGTTTGTATATAGATTTGAAGGAGATGTGGTTTAATGTGTTTTTCTGGTATCCCCGACTGCTGTCAACATCGGTCCCGGTGCAAAACAAATAACAAGTTGGCCACTGTAGTTCTGCCACTGTAACGAGACAAACACACTCAAAGTCTTCAAACTGCAGAGTTATGGATTTGTGCCTCACACTTCCAGCTAGTGTTATTTGTTTGGCAAGATATCCGCATTTTCTTGCCACACTGACTAAACCACAAAAAAAAAAAAAAGACTTTCAACCCAACAACAATGGACTTAACTGCAGAAAAAGCATATCCACTAAAAGGAGAGAATCACTGTTCTTCCACTATACAGATTCTAAAACAGCTTTGGGTTCAGGTTTCTAATTCGCCCATTATTTAAAGATCCCTCTGTGTGTTCCCCTTTTGTAATTCCCTCAGCATCGTCATGCAACTTTGATGACGAGTAACCCTGTTAAGAGCCTGCCAGAGAGCTATGTATACAGGCTGTGGGTTGACAGAGCCTGGGACAGTAATAGCCTCGGCTCTGCGAAGGCACCGCTCTCACCCCCAAGGCTCGCAAACGTGACTCCAGCCTGCTGCACAAATCTTACGCAATAACTTCAACCGGCTTCCCAACACGGGGCGATGAAAAATTTACTGCAGCTTTTAGACTTTGTACAGTTGGTATGCATGCAGATTTAGTCACAAAACACCTGAAGCATCTGTGTGGCCCCTGAATTGAAATCTGCTCCGAAACCTTTCAAACTCGCAACCGACTTTTGAATACGAGCGCAACGCGAAGAGCGACATTTTAAAAAATCGATGCTCTCTCGACATCCCCGGCAGTTGTCCCGGAGTCACCGATGGATTTCCTGGATGCATTTGAGAGCGAGCGTCCGACGGCCGGATGACAGGATGGAAACATCGTCTGCAGCAACAGCAGGCTCCGTTAAGAGCCCCTCACAGCTGTGATCATACAGTACAGCATCGGCGCTAATTAAACCAGTGAGCACTACTCACACATAAAATCAACAACGAGACTTTTAAACAGCCCGAGGCCCCCCCCTACGATCCATCGAGTGCTGGATCCGGAGGAGACAGTTTGGATCGCTCTGAGCTCTCAGATTTCAGCCACATCTCATGAGGCCTTCTAATATTTCAGGCACAGGAACTCCAGTATGAGGCCGGGGTTTAGATTTCTTAGAATAATAGGGCTACAGGGATGAATTCAATTAGGAGCACCCAGAATATATTTGGCAAGCCGAGAGAGAGGGGGGGGGCGCAGTGAAACAGAGGGACTGTGCATCATTCATGGAATTATTACGGGTCTGATAGAAGAGCTCCTGGCTGAGGAGAGCTCACATGTGCCCGGAGGAGCACTGAGAACATTTAGAGAGGGGGGGGATCAATAATTGATGGTGATGGAGGCTCAGAGGTTCGGTGCAGACACAAGCCGACGGTGTGGTCGAGCTGCACGCGCCCGTCCTGGCAAAGCCTCTGATCTCAGCCCCCCCCCCCTTCTTCAACCCTTAAAAACAGGCAATGCACTGCGCAACGCCACCTGTGCGAAGGTGCCTAAAACCGGCACGTTTAACCCCCCCCCCTGCAGTCTCGAGGGTCCCGAGGAGCCCCCGGGCAGGACGAATGCCCCCCCCCACCCCCCACCCCCCACGGTGGCTTTTCCTACTCTTCCGAAGAGATTTTTCCACGACTGGTCTGTCTCAAGGTGTCGAGGGGCAGCTGACGGGAGGCGGCGGCTGAATTACAATGCGCCCCCGCAGCCCTCCTCTACCACCCCACACCCCCACCACCCCCACCACCCCCACCCCTCCACTGACGGTGCATGTGCCCGTGGTGTTCAACGTTTCAGTCCTGACAGCTGACAATGAGCTCCACTCACAGCTGATCATCGCTTCCATACTGGCATGTGCAACCCAACTTGAATCAGCCAACCCCCCCCCTCCCAAAACACACACACACACACACACACACACACACACACACAGTCCCTGCCTCAGCACCATCCTCTGTACACAGAACTGATGCTGATGGAGACAGGAAACAGCCGAGCAACTAACGCCTCATCTCACCCCCCCCTACCCCCCCACCACCCCCCCCCGGATGCTGCTCTGTGTGGATGAAGTGACCTTGCAGAGCAGGTCGTCCCGTGGACTTTTTTTTTTCGCGCGATGGCCGCGGACAGAGTGTCTGCAGGCTGCGGACGCGGAGAGAGGAAAACGCCGCTGCCCACCTCGTCCTGCTGCGGCTGGTTGGCTCTCTGGTTCGGCTGCTGCTCCTTGGTCGCCGTCATTGTGTAAACTCCCCCCTCGGATCAAACTTGCCGGAAGAAGAAGAAGAAGAAGAAGAAAAAAAAACCGCGCGGATCTCCCCGCGTCAGGAGAAGTCTGCGTCTCTTCAGCTGCGGAATCTTAAACAGGAGCGAGGAGAGAGGAGACGGATCCGTCACGATCAGGGGGGTCTGACGAGGAGGAGCGCAGCCCGGAGAGCGAGCCCGGCAGCCCGGCAGGAGGAGGAGAGGAGAGGAGAGGAGGAGAGGAGGAGGAGAGGCCGACCCCGGGAACACGCTCACATTTCAGCCCGACGCTCCACACGCGCGTCCGGATGAGGATCTGTCTGCTCCGACAGTCCGACTGTGAGGCTGCTCCGAGGACGAGGGGGGGGTATAGGAGAGGGGAGGGGGAGGGGGAGGAGGAGGAGGGGTGCTGAAGTGGTCTTGTGATGGTTTCCAGGGAGGGCGGGGGCTGTCTTTGCAGGGGGTGGGGGGGGGTGAATGTGAACAGTAGAGGGGCCACATCACGCCCTGTGTGTGTGTGTGTGTGTGTGAGTGTGTGTGTGTGTGAGGCTGCGGGAGCTGTCCGCGGTGCTGAACCGCCGCACATTCATCTTCATTTCTTGCGTTGGCGCACACGCACACACACACACACGCACACGCACACACTCTCTCTCTCTCTCTCTCTCTCCTCTCCTCTAAGCAGGAAGTGTTCCTCCTGCTCCTCCTCGGCCTCGCGGACGGGTCTGTGCAGGGGGGACACCTGTAGACCCGGTGTATCAAACTTCTCCTGCCTGTGATCGTCCTCATGGCTTTAACGTCTCCGCCACACACGGATCGATACTTTATATCTGCGTCCGGCTTTGGCGGTGAATTTCTGAGCCTGCTGAGGGACTGTGGGGGTGAAACAACAGGAGGATCCTTTCATATGTTCTGTACTTAAACACATTAATGTGGTACCTGTCAA
>JAOXYL010000052.1:22159485-22172367 GCA_028564955.1 Terapon puta
AAATTATTATGTGAATCACCTTCACGTATTATCCTGATCTCAAAGCAACGTGCTTAACAAGCAGGAGAAAGTAATTAAGTGACATTTTCTTTCGCCATCAGTGACTTAGCTTGGTAAAGGTTCTTGGTACTGCCCAAAAATAGATTTTCAGTTTTATTTAATTAATCAGTTTTAACTAATTCATCATATTTATTTGACAAACCAAATAAAACAACAGAACTCATGACATTATGACAGTACATTACATGACAGTAAATCAGAAACTCAAATACAACATTATATCATTAGGTATCAGCTATATATAAAGTCAGTAAAATAAAAGTAGATTTTAAAATTAAGCATATAGCACTAATATAACACTCACTTGATGAACCTGATCTAGCTTTTAAGATGTAAAATTTTCATTGAATGCCATTAGAATATGTTCTAAATGAAGCTGTGTCCACTGTAAAAAGTCAACTTGATTTCTTTCTGAGGTATTATCAGCTGCTGGGGATTAAAAAAAAAAAATCCACAACCCCCGACTTCATGGTAAACTCAGCCCACATATTTCTCTCTAGCTTTGTATAATGTATTATGTTTGTATTATGTTCCCCAGTGCCACTTTAATAGCATCGTGTGTTAGAATTATATCAAAGTATGTATTTCGTATGGTTAGAATGTAATAAATCATGCAAGTTTCACGATCTGGGATTTAATTCTTCCTTTCACAACTACCCTGTAGATCTTGGACAGATGTGGCACGTTGATGTTATTTTTACATAAGAAAACAGTGTTTGGAGACTGAAAATGAACAATCTGGGCCTCTACTATCAGTAGGTCTGTACTCAGTTCTAGCAGTAGTAACCTTCAATCATAGTGCAGTACTCAAATCTGAAAGCAGATCTTCTGTACTTCAACACTGGAGACACAGATTAGCCCTGACACTGCTCAAAACGCAATTAGCTCTCGCTGCTTGATATTCTCACAAATACTGTTGGATGCTAACTGCACCTCAAACAATCAAAATGTTTTTTCCACTATTTTCCACTACTATGAGATCCACTTAGCTAAGGGCAGTAGCATGTTTTCATTAGGAACACATTCAAGCCACGGACCAACAATCAAGTGTCCTCAGCCCAAACAGTGAATTCCTAGCAGCTGAGCAGACCACGGATGCTGGAAAGTGAAAAGCTAGAAGTTCCCACAGGGATCAATAAAGCCCAACATTTCACATTTCATTACAGTATACTGTTACCACATGGCAGTGGTTCAGCTGAAAGTTGTTGAGGAAGAGGAAGGCTCAGTCTCATCTTATATCTTAAAAATCAGCGATGAGCTGGTTAAAGCCAGCAGGCTGATGCAGTTACTGATACTTAATTGTGAGAGCAGTCTGATGAGTCTCAGCAGACATGGATTGCAGATAAGAAATTAGCCCTACTTATGCAACAACTTGTGTTTTTCTTACTGCGATCAAGCCCATGTAAAGAACCAATCGTACGATGAGTTGATCTAAGTCGTACTGTGTACATTTAAAGCCTGATGCATCTGATTCCTCCGTGCCTTTGAGCTCCATTGTGGACGACAACACATCCATGAGTCACAGTGTAGCACAGAGGAACATGTTCCTTCATTACCATGGACACACACTGTTGTTTATTTTGATCCAATCTGACATAAACCATCCCGCTGCCCCGAATAGACCACCAAATATAGATTATTACACAGCTGAAAATAGTCCCCAACAAACGCACAATTTCCTACTGTTTGAGTAATATGTGCTAAAAAGTGGGCGGCTGTTTTAGGAAATGGCCAAGCCTTTAATAAAAAAAAAAGGTATTTTTAACGTGTAAGTGTTAAAGGCTTCAGTGAAGCAGGCCACGTTAACAGATATAGTAAACTGTATAAGACAGGTAAGAAGAGGAGGAGTTGATCACCATACGTCTCGCTCTCTCTCCACATCACTTCTGGGATTTTTATTTACAACACTCAAAATCACATGAATTTGAACACGTTCCTGTTCTTTTATATCTCAGTGTTACTCTTTATATCACCCCATGTACTCACAATAAACATAAATTTGTTCTCTGTCTCTTTCGTCTCTCTTTTGTTCTTCAAAAGATACACTTTTATATCAAATAAACAATATTTATATTTATAACACTTTCTTTTCCACATTATATTTCCTGTTTTGACTCTCATTTATAAATAAAATGCAATTAAATATTCAATTTCACTTTGTTATCTTTGCTAATTACACTCTGTAATAATTACAGGACACTGAAATATACAGGAAGATAGAATTATACTTAAATTGCGTTAAATAAAATATAAAATAAACTGCAAGATAAACTATACAAACCATACAAAGTACATATTAGTTAAGCAGAAATCATTCAGAGTTTGGATGGAGGTTTTTAGAGACACTGACACTGTTAACTAGCTTAATGGTGACGATAACACACCAACATGGCGCCGCTTCCTCCGAACTCCGTCAGAGTCAATTAACACTTCACTGACTTTTTAGTATGTCTAAACTTATCGTAAATCCATAAACTCTCATTAAACATAAACAGGAATATATCCCGACCTTATTAAATACCTTTTTATGACACATTCGCTGATTACCATAAGGCAGGTAAGAGGATAAAGCTCTCTCTCCAGATCACTGGTGAGGAGGCAGCGGACACGCCCCTCCATCAGGTGCTCCCACACAGGTGCCCCCCAGCAACCATGCACACAAAGGTTCCACCTCACCCAGCAACGCATATTCTCCCCTCTATTCTCTCTCTGAGCAGATAAAAATCAGATAAATCACTGGTGAATGTATATCTTCAGAAAAACAATAAAAGAAATGTGTACACTTATTATAACTGATTATAATAATAAAAAAATAATAATACAGCAGCTTTCACTGAATTGTGGCTCCTCATCCCATGGGTGCCACATAAGGTTTACATATTTTGTAGGAACCGAACATCTCTGGCCCAAGTAAGAAATAAGAATTTAGAGGCCAAACTTTACAGGAGGCACCTTCGTTTTTTCAAGCGGACGATAAGTAATTTCAAATTTTAAAAAATGCTGCATTATCCTTTTTGTGAAATGTATGAATGTACTTTCTAAATGCATAGCTCGGTAATGATAGACACAAAAACTCAGACACAGACTATGCCATGCTATTAACAGTCAGCATATTCTGCCACATATTCCCTCTCTCTTGCAGTAATCTCATCCCTTTTCACTCAAAACAAACTCACTTTGAAATATAAGCAAAAACATGCAGACATGCCTCTGCCCGACCCGTAATGGAGACAAATTATGCATGTATGCAGCTTGAGGAGACACAAAGCATTATTCAAAATCAATATAGCCTCTGGGTCTTTGCACAGGGAGGGGGGGGGGGGGCAGGAAGCTCCAGCCCTCCCCTCAGATCAAAGACTCTCGGTCTCATCCGATCATGTAGCAGGCCAAAAGCACACAGCATTCTTGCTTCTCAAAAGCTTGTTTCTGCATTCTGTGCATCATGGATCAACAGAGACAGGCAGAGTTTGGCTTCAGAGTAAAGGGCTCTGAAAGCCCTCCGGCATTCTTTGACATTGGGTGCAGTGTTTCATCACCGCCATAGAAAAGCCAAGGCGGCATGCACTGCGTTAAGTCATCCTGATCATTGACACAAGTTGTGCAGAGCGTAAGGATGTTTCATTCTATCCATTCTGACAGGCTCTGAGGTGATTAGGTAAAGCCTGACTCACTTTAATGTCATGGCATAATGAGATACCTGTTTGGATTTAGCATATACCTGTGGAAACAAGTATTAATAGGGAATTTACTTAACTAAGGATATGAATATTTCAGATGCACTCTAACAATGTCAGTTGCAGCCTCGAGATTTAAAAAAAAAAAAAACGCATTAGGATTCAGTAGCACAGGTATTTGCTGTAATCAAGCACACACAATATGAAAAATGTGGGCTTTTTTTTGAAAACTTCAGGATAAGTCTACTTTGGGCTCTGAGTTATCCCTCAGTGAAACTGACATTTCAGGTTTCCCTCAGGGACCTTAAAGCCAGGCCCAGATTGGCTATGGGGGGGATCACTGGGTGAATTCTGATTCTGCTGATTGGCCAGAAGTGTCAGGCCAGTGTTAAGAATACAAAATGAAATGGATGAATCAAAGTAAAAACTAGTGCAGTCAAACACAAGTGAAGACTGTTCTTCACCTGTTTCTGACTGGATGGTTTGACCTGTGGAAAACAAGAAGGAAAGAAAAATAAGGCAAGACCGCCCTCAGAGCTTCATAATATATCACCTGCCTTAATTAGTGAACTGACTTACTCTTAAATCTGAATACGCTTTGTTTTGTTTTGGGTTTTATTAGGTAGGTAGGGTGTTTTTTGAGGGAGTTTTTGTGTGTAGTAATGAAACAACTGCTGGCATGAACAGCAAACAAAATGGTTACAGCAGACATGGTCTGTCAGTGTGCGGAGACTGGCCTAATGTGAGATTTCTGGCCCAAATTATCACCCCAGTCTGGTGCTGTTTAAACAAATAACACATTTTCATCCCGCTGAATTAAGCTCTAAAATATGTGCCATCAAAATACTTAGAGACTAAGTGACCACATGTCTTTGAGCCCTTGCGTTGTTTTAAATTCAGGCAATGGTGATTTACTTGAAAGCTGATTAGTTAATGAACAGAGTGATGTGGTGCAGCTGGATGGGTCATTTATTAGGAAGTCAGTCAAATTAAACACATAACAGTCCTCTGGTGATGCTGAATGAATTCACAACATCAGCATAATAGAAAATAATGATTAACTTCAAACCAGTCTGTAAAAGAAAATAACTCACTAACAGAAATGATGTCTTAAGTACTTGGGTAGATTTCTGAAAATGAAATAATCACGGTGTTCTGGCTCTGTTTATCAGGCTATTAATCAGATGGATGCCTGCATGAACAACCCCGATGCTCCACCTATGGCTAAGACCTCCTTTATACCTTGTATTATAATAAGATCTATCTCTGGGTATGTTATCTGGATAATGACATCTCATCACAGGTCTTTGCATTTATATCTGATATTAATAATTCTTTTCTCTTGGTAATTGCCTACAGTAAGATCAGATCTCAACATGCACATTTGCAGGCAGACCTGGCAGACTCAAAAGAGGTGATGCCAGATACAGGTTGCATGTTAATACCAAATCTTGCCATACACTAAAATGATGCTTTTATCATATAGCTATACTATCCACTTCAAAAGAAGCCCCCATGAGCCCCCTCATTCAAGCATGAGACTCCTGTTTTTTTCAGACGACTCACAGGTCAGTTAGTATTCTCATGATGCGCTATCACGTAGTTTTGTACTAAAATACACTTCCAGACATCAAAATATTTGAAAAAGTAATGATATCATTTGTGGAAATACATCCCACGCAGTAAAGGTTTGATGTGATTCAATATGAGCACACTTTAAGGAGCATGCATGCACAAAAAATGCACATAGCTTAGAAAAAAGAAGAAAACTAAGATTCCTCTCCACGGTAACAAGAATTTTAGTCCCTTACAACCATAGTTATATGCACAATCCTGCACACACAATCCTCTAAGGAGTTAGTAGTTTGAGCTAACAGAAGTGTGCATGTTCTTCTCAGACATGGAAGGAATTAGAATAGCTAACTTTTTACACTTGGGGATAATGCAGGGGAGTGAGAGAAAGAGAGAGAGAGAGAGAGAGAGAGAGAGTATCAGTACTGCCACAGAAAGTTGACTTTAAGCTACTCCAAGCTTGCTCAAACATTAACTTGCAACTGCCTTGGGATCAATGATAGCCCAGATAAAAAACCACCAGTGGCCCTTAAGTGGGACAATGTCTGCAGCAGCACCAGGAGCCCATACCAGAGTCAGAGGGAATATCATTCAGCCCAGTGATGGAGTAGGATCTTATTCATTCAAGGTCACATAGTTCATTCCCATGAATTCATGCCTCATTGCTTCCTTTAATTTAACCTTTTCCTCACTTCTTAGATCTTCTCGCTCAGGATGATTGCAGGTAGGATGGCTGCTAATTCAGCTGACATTTCAGCCACAGTCAGTAGTATGAGTCAGGAGTGATTTAGCAGGCTGAAGATTAATCAGCTGATTAGTTTCTTTACTGGCACTGGTGGAGCTTCAGGAGAAAATATCATCTGCAGTAGAATGTGATGAGTGTGCATCATGAAAAGCATTTGGTTTCACTGACCATGATGTAATGCCTAAAAGACAAGAGAAGGCATTAGAGGAGCTACACACTCCTGGTTAATTATCTACCTGGACAACAAGCTGATATGGGCCCATAAAAAGTATTATGGAAGACATTAAAATGTATTTTCAAGTTAGTATTTTTATGTATAATGGTTATTTCTTTGCAGATGATATGAGTGTATTTCACAGAAGTTGAATTGAAGTGTACATTATGGAAACAAAATGTAAAACTTCAGAGCAACATAATCTGTGATGCTATAACAGAATGAAAAAAGCACATTTATGATGAGTGATGCTGAACTTGACAGTGTTGACAATGAAATTCTTGGGAGTGATCATAATACTATATACTATCTTCTTAACGTATGATTCATTGCACAATTTGCATTGTTTTACTATATTACAGCCATTTACTATGAAAGTGAGTGGAAAATGTTAAATGAAAATATCTATCAAGAGCCAGTTAACCCACTTTTATTGTCTTAAATCCTCTAAAATTCACTGACTTATACCTCACAATGGCACAAATCATTTACAATCTCAATTTCTGTTTATCAGGTAATATTCAAGACGTGAGCTTAGAGCTGATTCGAGGTGTTTACGGGTTTTCCCAGCTACATGGCTGGATAATCAACCAGTAGTCGATACAAACACCATATTAAAGGGGATAGCCGCCACCCCACACCTCTTATCAGAGGTTTGCTCATTAGAGTAAAGGAAAATAAAAAAATAATTGAATATTACAAATTGCAAAAGAAAGTTTGGTAGGTAATGAAGGTTGTGCAATGATAATAGTATGGTAATGTCCACCAGAGCATCAACATAAGAGAATAGTTCTATTTAATTCTATTTGATATAATTAGCTTTTTATGGCATTAAGAATCTGATCACACCTCAGTGATCGATGTTAAATTGAGATCTCTGAGTTTGTTGTTGATATTGTAAATAAAGTATGTGTGGAGATAATTGGTGGTCTCAAGCTGAGATTCACATCTTGGTTGAATTAAGTGATGTCTATACCCGGACCTCCTTTGTCACATAATAACGTGATGTTGAAATGAAGTAATTGTTCTCAGCGACCATATTTTTATTTTGTGAGCCCAAAAATAGTTTTGACCCTTTAATCATCTGATATCAAGGTTTGCATTCACTATCTTGAAACATATTTGTATACTTGTAAACAACACTTTTTAAAAAAAAGGATACGTCTTACAGCTTGTAGAAGACAACTGTCTGCTCTGCTGTGTTGTTCTTACTGTTTTAAGGGAGCAGTTGTTGTTTGTTTCATCATCTGTTTTCTGTTTGCTTTACCAGGTAGAGAGAGATTCCTAGTATGAAATCAACATTATATACCACTGTTATGGGCATTTACATCAAAACAAAAAAAGTAAAATGTTAAATGGAGCAGATGACAGGACGAAGAGAGGAATCGCTTTCAGGCTTTTTAGTGATTTGACAGAAATGGGGGAAGAACGGGACAGGAGGAAAAGAGAGCGGAGACAGAAAAACAATGACGAACGGGGGGAGGAAAAGAGAGAGAGACTGCATGCTACGCAGCCAAATTTCTCTCAGCAATGTGTGGGTGGAGAACAACATAGCTGATGTGGAGAAAATAACCCTTCCTGATGGATAGCCATTCAGTTAACTGCAGGCCAGAGCTGTCGTCTCTCCAAGAGTCGGGATTGTTAGCCACATGTTAGATGCTATCACCTCTCCCCCACAGAGGTCTATCTGGATGCACAGAGGTCTGTGAAAAAAAAAGAGGCGCTGAAGGATTGTTCTATTGATCCATTTGCCTTCAATCAGGTTATTCTCAGTCGAAAGCAATGAGGGCTTGCATCAAAGGAAAAGATGCATTATGGGTCTGGGGGCTTGGAAGTCAAACAGTTGTCGCGTTTTAAGCGTCACTGCAAAAATGAGAACGAATGAAGACTGATGTTCGGCTCAAGCGCTACAATTTCAACTCGGCCTCAGACGGTGAATGATTATCCACTTTCAATATAAGGCTTTCCATATCTGTGAAATAACTGACAGTTAAAATTGAATTGTGTGATTGGCATACCGTAGCTGCCTTCCTGAACTGATGGTAGCCAGGACAAATGATTTTTAAATCACCACTATACTCTGGATGGTTCCTAATTACAGTAGAGTTACAAGAGTTGCTTTTCGTGCGCAGCCTGATGGCATCCAGCCCACAAAACTGGCGAGTTTGTGCAATCAGAGCGCCTAATGCCGTCAAGTCCCAAATTGCCTCTCAAGAGGAAACAGCCTCGAATCACACAAATTCTGTTTTTTAGGAAGCGTGAACATTTCCCTCAAGCATCATATTTTACCTGCGAGATTCAGAATTTTGGGGGGTTTTTATTGCCATCATGCTGCCATCAAGAGAACATCTCACTGATTGCCAGGCCATCAGGAGAAAAACCCCAAATGTGCTTTATAATTACAGTTCAGCCTGCAGCAGAGGCAGCAGTCGTGAGAAATGTACACTTTCTGGTATTCTATGGGAGCTGTGTGGCTGATGTGCTGCAATGAAGCTAAAGGCAGCAACATGTGTGTGTGTGTGTGTGTGTGTGTGTTGGTTTAATGCAGCGCTGTAATCTTTTTTTGTGTTTGCTTTTCACAGATTTCCCATTATCCTTCTAGGAAATAAGTACCTGCAAGGAAATATGAAACCACAAGGATCAGCTGGTTAGCTTAGCTTAGCATAAAGACTGGAAAACTGTGGGAAACAGCCAGTGTTGCTCTGTCAAAAGTTAATGGGTTTTTTATGATATAGCAAATGAAAATGTGAAACAGTGTGAAAGGGGGGTTGCTCTTCGTAATGAATCGTCACCTGTATCCACAGAGTTTCCACTCTCGGCTGCAGGAAGTTTATTTTCAGTGAAAAAGTTTGAGAAATGGCACACTCTCTGGTCATCAACAGACATACAGAATGAATGACCAGCTGGTGAAATTACAGAAGGATTTCGCAGCTAGGCAGGCAGATATTACCATCAGGAGTTGGATGAGACCAAAGACAGAGCTAAAAATCACTGTAGCACTGGTGAAACATCATGTGGACCTTCAGGTTGTAATGATATATTTTATTCCATGCTATAAAGGCACATTTTTGTACTGTTTGTTCTCTTACTGGTTACTGCACAAGGACAGTCAGTTTAATGTGATTCTTATCTAATCGAATCGTCCTGCTGATTTCCTGCTGCTGCTTCACAATAAAATCTTTCAGTCGCAAAAGCACTGGGTGGTCTTTATTGAGAGGCTCCAGAGAATGCACCATATGTGTCACAGTCAATCGGTGCTTTGTTATCAGCACTGTAGTTCGCTACATTTTCACCGTTTTTCTCTTGTGTCGAGTGGCATACCTCCACCATACCACAAAAGCAAACAAGCCCTCCACATGCTGTGTGCATGGAATCTGAAGGTGAGTGCTCATAGCTGAGATGCTGTGGCTTCTTCATGTACCACGGCTCAGTGCCTCTGCCAACACGTCAGTCAGGCTCAGGGCAGTTTCATGAACACATTTAAACAAGATTCAAGAGACTTTATTTTCATCATGTTTTCACATGACGAAATTGAAACTGATGTCTTCCAGCTTCAAACAATAAATATATGTAAAAAAAAATGTACACAAACATCCAAAACTGTAGCAGGCAATGTAGAAACAAGTGAGATTTACTGACTGCTGTGTTTTTACTGCGCTCTCTGGATACCCTTTCCCCTCTCATTACTCCAAAGCAATGTTCGAACACCACAAATTATGAGCTGTATTCTTTTTATCACTTGGTGCCCCTGGTCAGCAAATGTCACTGTCTGTTACCATGGAAACACACCTTTTAGCTCAGTTAGGCTGGGGGGCTTAAAACAAGTGCTTCTTTGGGGAAGAGGTAACATGCACCAGATTAATATGAATTATGAGCAATAAAAGAGGCAAAGCTGATCTTTTTACCTGGATGGCACGTTGCACAATTAAATGTGTCAGTTGCTCCTGTGATGTGAAATATAGATCCTGGAATCATAAAACTCCTTCTGCAATTTCCCAGCTTGGGATCACTAAAGAATATCTATGTATATAACTATTTACATACATTCAAAAAGCATGTTGATCAGGGTTAACAGCAGGCTTAACAACTATTTCCAGAGGCCTGATATTCTTTCACAAGGACATTTTGAACCATCAGTTATTGCCTGAATCACTTGAGCTTGAATCAAACATGAATTTAAGGCATCTATTGATATATATATATATATATGTATATATATATATATATACATATATATATATATATATATGTACATATATATACACACACACACACATATATATATAGATAGATATAGATATTTGTTCTTACACTGTGATTACAAAAATGCCACTAAAATTATAATTATCCAATAATGCTGGAAACTGTCTACAGCTCTAACAAAATAAAAAAAAAAAGACAGAAATGTCAAGACTAAATCATATAGAAAGTTGAATCTCATTAATAAGACAATTTAGCTGATAAGGCTGTGGAAGAGTGGACAGCTTAAAAACATCTAATTAACAACTGGCTGCAGGAGATGACATCCAGACCTTTAGCATCTGAAAAAAAAATTACATCTGGGAGCAGGCTTAGGGTTTGCAGCCTGACAGATCAGAGGAAAGAGCTGAGAGGTGGCAAAGTTTTAATAGGATTCCAATGTATGCTGCTCACTGTGCGCTTGACTTATTTTGCATAGCTTATTAAATACCCATTTGGAATATTAACATGCTTTGACCAGTTTGCAGCTTTATCCAAGGGAAATGATGTTATTACGCTTATCCCACTGCTCTGATTTTTAAGCTGATTTTGAAACTCTTCCACGGGCCAAAAAGACACGGAAACAATGATGTAATTCATGTTCTCCAAGGGCGTAAAAAGCCTCCTCTGAACAGAGAGTCTCCTCTCTAATGGTCATTTTCAACACCACCATTTCAGAAAGCTCTCCAGCCCTCTCCTCCTCATCCATTTTCATTAGCGTCCATCCTTTGATCCACTCTAACCGTTCATTCTGGTACTCAGGGGACCTCACGCCTCTTAGAACAAAGAAAGTCACCTTTTCCCACAAAACCCTTCACCTGTATTCATTCTTGCCCAGTTTTTATTCATGTCCTGTCAATTACTATCTACTACAACCATCTCCTCTTTTAGACCCTCCTCCTCCACGCAACACCTTCCCTGGTGATCCATCACAGCTCCCCACCATCTTCCACTATCATCCTCCTCCTCACCTAACCACCTCTTACCTTCTACTGTACCTGCGCCACTATCGTAATGAAATCTAAATTACAGGCTATGTCCGGGGTGCTCATCCATCCAAGTTAGAGCTCCCTGCCTCACTGCTGGATTCCTACGGTTCCATTCTGAGAACTCTTTACAGCAGGAAAAGAGCGATTTGGCTGCTTGACATTTAATAAATACGTCAGAGGCGGTGAAGAAAAGGTTCGGAGGGGAGGGCTTCAGCCTCGGATGTCACGGAGGTACGCCACATCGCTCAGTTCTCATTCATGGCTGGGAAACTGACGGCTGCCGACACCATGGAGAAAACAACCGATATACGTGTGTGTGTGTGTGTGTGTGTGGTGTGATTGAGTTACCTGTAAAGAGAAAGCAATAGCACCAAATGTGTGACCTGCTCTCTGACCTCACCTGTACCTGACTCAGTGTTTACAGGAAACACAGCAGGTAATGCTCTGGGGAGCTGGATGTGCAACAACCATCTATTGACTGGAGCTTTTGTTTGTTTTTCATCAGAGACAAACAACAGGTGTCCCGACAGCTTTTATAACATATCATACACCGTAGGAGACAAAGCAGTGCTCTGCAGCGGCTGTCAACACCTGTGTCTCTATAACATACAAAAGTAACCACTCCAGTCAAGAAAAGGCAGAAAATGTCTTTACATTCGGTATGGCAAGCTCAAGATGTTAAAAGGAAATTATTTTTTGTATTTACAACTAGCATTGCAGACAATTCAGGCAAGTGGTGCAGTAATACATAAATGCACTTTTCCTTCCATGTAGTGGCTAATGCATTGTAATGACTGTCCACATGACACTTACTTCATTTTAGGGGTTTGATGGTGTTAAAATGGTGGTGTCTTCATGTGGTGAGGGGAAAGCCTGACCACCTGACCAGAGCTTCACCATTCAGCAGCCACAAGCAATACACTCATGAGCAACAAAGTTTGGAAGGTGGAATATAAATAGTTATCAGGTGTGAGCAACAGTTGTTAGCTGGGGACTATGAGGTATGACCAGTCAACCATAACAGTGGGTGTTTATCCTGACTTAGTAGCCGTGGCTGGTGCTAATTGAGATGAAATTAATATTTTTGAGCATTAGCACAGAAAAATGCATTTTAATTATTTATTTGTTCAACAATGTCTCCTTATAGTTTGGTCTCCAGAGAAGCTACTTGATTTGGGTATGATGCAGGTACACTAAACTTTAAACATACAACCCACGTTGTATATAACAAAGCACATGTTAGCGTCTGCAGCAGGTCTATAGGAACTGAAGTAATCCAGATGGCATTATTGTGGCTGTATGTATGTGTACATAAGATATATATATATATATATATATATATATATATATATATATATATATATATATATATATATATATATATATATA
>JAOXYL010000052.1:22210658-22223502 GCA_028564955.1 Terapon puta
TAGATAGATAGATAGATAGATAGATAGATAGATAGATAGATAGATAGATAGATAGATAGATAGATAGATAGATTTTTAGCCCAGCTCAGTAAAGTACAAAGGCAAACTAAAATGAAAATGTCACAGTGTGCCTTTTAGGCCCACACTAACATTTGGAATTAAACCTCTATAAATGTCTTTTACCGCCAGGAGACAGTCATTTGAAAGCCAAGGTGGCCTTGTGGCCCCTCGCAGTAACAGTGACACGTCAACACATGCTAATGCCTGTTTCTCTCTTTGTTCAGCTTGTTCTCCCCTCCCTCCTCTCACAAAGTCCTTACACAAGCAAACAGTATTCTGACTACTATGCAGATAACATACGTTATGAAATACAGCATTTACATGCTTGATATTAAAGGATTCTCTGTTTTGTTGCAACATTGATATCCACTCTAACATACCTATTGAGTGCAGTAAAAGTACTATGTAATGTAATGTAGAGTATGGCAAAGATATTTTGTTACAAACTAATGAAGGAAGTGGTGTGTGACGAGGCTTTGAACCTCCTACATTCTCAGTCTTACTCTGTCTTTCTTTCTTAAAATGAACCTTTTTAATATGATCCAACTGATTATAAGACCAATGGAGGACCAATAGATATAATATAATTACTGATGAGGAAAGAAATTGTGCTGTATGTGCAAATCACAGTTTAGGAAAAGTGAAAAAAAGGTTTTGAAAAACCAAAAAGCAGAAAGTTGTCCATCACCAAATTGATCTAGACCCATTTTGTTCCACATGTGACACGTGGAGCCGGGGTTGTGATCGTTTTCAAAGCAAGATACAGGGAGTCCTCCCCTTCGATATTAGGTGATGGCTAAACTCCGCAGCACACTGAAGTTGACTGAAGAGCACACTGTGTTTGGTTTATGGCTTCACGGTGCAAATGCCCCCCTTAGCTTTAAACTTCAGGACTTGGCAGAGAGCTGAGGCGGGGAACCGCTGCACAGACTGCTGGCAAGCTGTGAAACAGATGGCTGTTTGTGGTCTGGCTACAACCACGCCACTAAGACTTGTTACACACATATGAGAGCTGGAGAGCAGCTAATGTTGCTGATTGTGGTGGTGTGTTATCCATACATTGATATAGGACACCGCTGCTGGAAGTCCCAAAGGCTCCTGCAGCCTGTTGCACCAGACGAAGGGAGGTTCGATGGTAGGTTTGAGAGAAAGTCGACATTAAGGGGACACTTCTCCTTTTTGAAGCTGGACTGTGTGATGGTGGTCGGCAGGCTCCCAGTTTTGGGAGCCAATCAGCATACACAGCACAGACGCTGACGATGTACTGCTGTGGATGGGCGCTGACGGGGAAAAAGTATCTAAACCACCTAAAAAGGCTCCTTAAAATATCAATATCCCTTTAACTATTTGCTGTTTTTATAGGATTACCTCATAATACATACATACAAACCCCACTTCAAGCAAGCTAACTACCCCTCTGATGGTTACGTAAGCCTTATTAGTTTCACATGTTGACCCGTTCAGTCGCACCATCTCCGCTTACACAAAAAATAATTCAGCCTTAATAAAAAACACTGTTGCAGGGGTGAAGAAGTGCATCAGCCTGGTAATATGTGTGAGAAACACTTTTAATTAGTCACAGAAATGATGTTGTAACCAATTTAATTAACCCTGACAACACTTAATATGGAACGACCTGCACCTGCTAGAGTTAGGTGTAAATATTCATCTTATAATCTCACTTGTATAGTGTTTTAACTAATTTATAGTGTGACCCTCCAGTGTGACTAAGCAGCGTTTTAACTCAAATGTAGCCGCTGCTCTTGTTCTCTAAGAAAACATTAGAAGAAGTCAATGACTAGATTTGTTGTTAGAGTACTGAAACACTGAACACTTTTATATGGTTAGTGTTTTTGGGGCCAGTTTGAAGCAGTGGAACAAGCTGTAAAGCTCAACACGGGCCTCTTTCACAGCCCATTTTAACTTGTGACAGTGGAAAGAAATTCTCTATTCAAGAGTCCCAGGGAGGCGTGACAGTGTGACAGTGTGACAGTGAGCCTGCATCAACTGCAGCAAAACCAGCACTGAAACAACAAGACATGTCATTTATTCTGTTTGGACATGTGCTGCTCTCCACCTAACTACGGTAAAGCCCAGGATTCACTTTTTTTGGTAGTCAGCGTCTGAGAAAGATTTCTCTTTCATCGCTAAATGTTTCACATTTCATAGAGCTCTTTAGATAAAACTTCCTACTATGGCATGAAATGAAGACTAGACTTAGACTTAGACTTAGACTTTATTGATCCCTTTCGGATGACTCCCTCAGGGAAATTAAAATTTCCAGTAGCAAGTAGAAAAATAGGCATACAAATAAAGAACAGCCAGCACACAGGACAGTATAAATTAGGATTAAAATAAATAAGCACTAACCTCTAGGTAGGATAAAGTAGACATGGGATGAATAAATAAATATGGCTTCATGTGGAATGTGGTTAAATTAAATTCAAATATTAAATGAAATTATTGCACAGTGGATGAGGTTATTGCACACAAAAAAGGAAAGAAGAGCAAAGTGTGTCCAGGAAGTTAATGAGAGCAGTGAGACTGATCCCAAACAGGAAAGCTGCTGAGTGTGAAACCAGAAAAGAACATTTAAATAGCTTTAAAATGCTAAACCACTCTACGGAGTCACCATAAGATGGCCAACATGTGACTTGATGTCCTTTGAGGGGAAAATGACGCTCCCTGCTGCCAAAAATCAATCCAACCTAAAACAGCCCCGTCGATACTGTCAGCTGCTGAAAATGATGAATAGGTTTTGTTTTAATGGATGGAGTCACCATGAGAACAACAACTGACCCTTTCCCCCCCGTCCAAACGTGTAATGAAATCCACACCTCCGTTAATGAACTCCAGCTCACGGCTGGGGTGATCTGTGTGTGTGATGTCATACAGGAAGAGGTCAGGTCAGCTAAAAACACACTTAAGTGTTTCCACCACAGGAACTTTCCCCAAGAACGAGCAACCTTTGGAAGAATTCTGCAGTTTTCCACCACAGGGACCAGGGTCTAAATTAGGGTCAGGGACATTATTTTATCCAACGAAAAGTCACTGCTTGGGGGGGGCGGTGCTGGATTGGTCGAGTATTACCAGCCTTTTATTTCACAAGATATTCTTAAAGTCTGCATCCACAAACAAACTGTATTTACGATGTGTCGACAGCAAATGGAGCGACAGCGACGTCCAGGCCTCACTGAGCAGTTATCTACCTGCTGAACTGGAGGATGGTTTGTCGGGCAATCCCACAGAGAAACGACGAGTAAAAACAACCATCGCTTTCTTATAAATCAACAGACTCTTTTGCCTGATCTTCACACGGTGGAAACTCAGACAACAATTGGCTACAGGGACATTTCTATTTCCTTGATAAATATATGCAGGACTGAAAGTAATGAGTACTTTGGGTCAAAGTCTGACTTGTTGATTGAGGTAAAAACTCTCCGATTTTGTTCCCGCTCATCAGGGGGCTCACTGTTTCTGTGCAGAGACCGAGACGAAGCTGGCATGCTAATGTGCTCACGGTAATGCAGGTTATTTCTGTGGTCTCCCTGTGATGTCATCTGGTCAAAACAATCACCTGACGACACCCCCGTATGTTCAACACTGAGCGTACACACTGTACGTATGGTCGGGCGGTATTGATTGACAGCCCACTAATAGAGGGGAGGAAAAGTGAGAGAGAAGAAACTAAAATGGGAAAAAATGGATGGAAATATTGGATTTTTAGCTGCTGGAGAACAATTTCTTTAGTGTTTGCTTCAGAATCCAGAAACCATTTTTATATTTTCATATGGAGTCTGGAGTGGAGAGTCTTCATTAAAGACAGCAGAAATCGTGAGGCACCAGTATTCATGGTGGCAGTGTTGCAGCAGAAACGGCACAAATCCCTCTAAAACCGCAAATCTTACTGAAATCCAATCTGTCAACATGAAAAATCCACAACTGAGGCTGCAGGTTTCACCGCCCTCTGCACTGCGTGGGGCTTCACCGGGGCACGACCTCGCCTCAGACACTTCTCCTTCCGTTCAGTCTGCCAGCTGTTCCACTCATCGTTATTTTCCCTCCAAAAGACAACGGCAGCTCTGTAAACTCTAACATCAGTGATGTGAGCAAAAATGACCAGAAGCTGAGAAGACGTCTTTCATCAGCTGCTGCAGGGCCGACATCTCCCAGCTTGTCCTCCTCACCTTCACCTTCTGCGTCTCCTGTTTGTCTGAAAGCTAACAGGACTTCTCCCAAACTACCTGACACCTTTAATCTAACTTTGGCCATGAGCCTGAGATTGAATGCTAAATACAGCAGACTTTGACCTGTCATCACAGGAAAGGTGGTTTCCTATGATGGTTTTGAGTGTAGACAGGTAAGCAGATAGACGGGCAGTCTGTCCGTCCATTCAGTTCGATTGAAGTTAGATAAAAGTGATTATTTTCTCTTTTTTTGTCAGAGTATTTGATGTATTGATTGTTGTCTGTTGTAAAGAGAATTTCAACAGATTTCACAAAAAGTGTTTCTAAAATACGACCAACAAGTCCTAATAAGTGCACTAAGAATGTAATAATAGACAGTGAGCCAGAATGTTCAATGCCAGATGAAAAACTTCATAATTTCATTATTTACACCTGTGACTTTTGTCAACATGCCTCCAGGGAAAGGGCCTGTTCATGTTTTGTTACAGATAACAGCATAGTACTGCCAATTATAAAATATCAGCAACACAAAAAAACTTGATGAAATTAGTGACTGAAAGATTTTCTCCATCTGCTGAAAGCTCTGAAAAGCTTGAAAGAAGATATTGACTCAAAGTGAAACTTAGACGTCAAAGTCGTTCGAGGCTCCCAGCGTAGCCTCCAACCAAGCTGTCTGCAGTCAGACTGCATTGTGGGTAATGTTGTACCAGGTTTCCTCAGGTTTATATTCTTCTACTTAAAACTTGTGTGTCAGAGAATGTAAATGAGTTCTGTATCGGTGTACTGAACAGTTACATATATGTAAATAACACACATCCCCGATTCAATTCGCAGTCCCATCCCCCCTTTCGTTCCCTGTCTGCCTCTGTACACTTAGCTCTTCAAAAAAGATGAGAATTATAAAAAAAAATAAAAATTCAGGGCCAAGAATGGACCTTAACATTCATTTTTACATTTTCATTTGGACTCCTGAGCTGGGAGCCATAGAAAGATATTTTTCCTCGTTCCTTGGTTCACCGTGTAGCTATCTTTAAAGGCCACACTCATTTCTGCCTCCACACATTTTGTCATTATCACTTTTTTGCGACAACACTTTTACCACTCCACCTACACACTACGCTAAATGAGGTCCATAATATATTTGAATGAGCCCCAAAAATAGTTCATTTGTTTTTAGATATGCCGGACAATTTTTCTACAACAGTTTGCTAAATTCTTGAAGGTTTGGCGAGACTGTGTGGTGTGGTGTGTACTTTGGAGAGTGCATACCTTATGGAAAAACCTGACATTCACAAAAAGGATTTAGCTTCCTTCAGAACGTGCTTTCATGTAGACGTCAGGGTATGAAAGTGTGTAAGAACAGTTAATGTGAAAGTTAAGATTACCTTTCCAATCATTTTTCTAAGAAGAAGGAAAATTCTTTATCAATCCCACATTGGAGACGTTGGCTAACCCTGTTTGTTTTTACACACATTTTATACATACATATAGGAATACTCAGACATGTACATACAGCTGGCAGAGAGATGCCAGAGTGAGGGGTATATCCTCTCAGTGCCCCCCAAGCAGGTTTGGGGTTCAGCGCCTTGCTCAAGGGCACCTTGGCAGAGGTCAGGAGGTGAACTGGCACCTCTACAGCGACCAGTCCACCTCCATGAAGACTGATCCATGGGGGACTTGAACCGGCAACCCTCTCGTTCTCAAGCCAAGACAAGTAGATAAGACAAAGACACGATAAGATAAAGACATGATAAGACAAAGACATGATAAGACAAAGACACAATAAGACAAAGACATGATAAGACAAAGACACAATAAGACAAAGACATGATAAGATAAAGACATGATAAGACAAAGACATGATAACACAAAGACACAATAAGACAAAGACATGATAAGATAAAGACATATGATAAGATGAAGACATATGATAAAGACATGATAAGACAAAGACATGATAAGATAAAGACACGATAAGACAAAGACATGATAAGATAAAGACATGATAAGATAAAGACATGATAAGACAAAGACATGATAAGATAAAGACATGATAAGACAAAGACATATGATAAGATAAAGACATGATAAGACAAAGACATGATAAGATAAAGACATATGGTACTTCCATATGGAAACATGGATGCGACCATGGACAGCGATGATAAAGCAAACAGCGTCACAAACAAACACCACCTGTGTAATATACACACTTACAGGCCACCTTATGGGGAGGATTTTATAAAGCGCCAAACAAGAATTGAACTCCATATGGGCTTTTGTTTACATGTGCTGCATATGTGAAATTCACATCAACCTGTCAGAAACTAATGTGCCATCCAATCACTGAACTGGTGCCGTCGCTCCGTTAAGATCCTGCTGTAGCCTTTCTCAAATTTTGTAGATGATACAAACCTAAACTAATTAAATGAACTTTTTTTTCAAATCATTTGTTCCACAGTGAGAACCTCGAGAACCCCTGATCTTTTTCATTACCAAAACTCCACTCACCACTCTGCATGTCAAGGTTCCTACTAGTACCAGTCATTTCACTGCACAGCTGGCTCTGAAGCCCACTTGGGCCTGACATAATCTCACCGATACCTTCACAGACCCCACTTCATCAGGCAGACATAAAAACACAACTTGTGACGAACAAAGAGTAACTTCCCCCCGTTGTCAGAAGAAAACACATAACTCTGTGTTTTAATGAACTGTGGCTAAATAGCATGTCAATGGCATCTCCTCCTGCTCTCATTTGCAAACACCGCAACGCCACACAAATACACCCGTCAAACTCTGCATGTGAATTAACTCACCAGTCTCTATGACCGTGTTTTCAAAAGAAATAATATTTCGCTTTTTGGAATCACTAATCCTCAGATGTATTGAGCTCCTTTTGAAAAAAAAAAAAAAAAAACCTCCAGCTAAGATTTCAGAAAGAACTGTACCACTTATATCTTTACATACTTTTCCCTTCCCTTTAGCTTTCAAGTGAATGTTTGAGTGTTTAATTGTCTTCTCAATAAAACCAACTTCTATTATGTTCCACTTAGAGTAACTAATTTAGATCTTGAAGCGTAAAGCCATTATGCGGCAGAAAGGACTCTATAGGACCCACGAGTGCAAGTATAATACCCGTGGCTTGGCAAATGACAAGTTATATCATGTTCTGTTTTTTTTTTTCTTTTCTTTACAGGGACAAATAAGCCTTCTTGAGACGAAGCGCTCTCATGCAAATGAGTGGCAGATATGTCTCAACCACAAAACAAATTAGCGACACATCTATCACATATTCCTCGGTGGGGCTCGGGAATGAGAGATGTACTTGGAGAGGAGGATATATTGAGATCAGCTGGCATAGCTCTATAATTTATAGACTCGGCGGCTCAAGAGCCAATGCAATCATTCTTATGAGACTGATTCCTGCAATCTATCACTCCCGGAGCCAGCCAGTCCCGAACAGTTTTTAAAGACTGTTTATGTGATAGATCTTCGGAACAGGGGGAACGCCTCGCAGGTTCAATAACCCGCTGGCTGAGTTGTCGAGCATCCAGGGTCCTGAGTTACGGAGATGAGAGCTATCGGTGCTGCGTGCTGGCAGAGAGATTGCAAACAACGCCGGCCTTCCTGCCAGCGATAGGAAAAACCTCGGAGGGAAAGAGTATCCGAGCGAGCCGCCGCGTACATACAATGTGAAATATAAATGAAAGTGAAATGTTTTTGGAATTCAATATTATGTTTATCCAGACAAGTGATTCTATCGCCGTCGCTCGGCGCTTATGAATATTTTTTCATCGTTTGATATCCTTCTGTCTCTTTATCACACAAACACATCACGCAATACACAGCAACCGACGGTAATCTAGCCGCCAACACTTGATCTGCTGAATACATGGACTACCTGCTGGGATTTGACTTTCCAGACTGAAGGCAAACACTGTTAAAAACGGACACGTTTCACATTAAACCATTTAACGACCCCCCCGACGCTTCAGAAGAAGACACAATAGAAATTTGAATCTTTCCCAGCTCAGGGTGGAGTTTGATTGCAGCTCAGTCTCCCTTCAACATTGTCCTCTTTATTTATCTTTAAAATCAGAGTCTCTTCCACTTCAACATCAGAACTTGTCAAAGTACTTTATCTGAAATGAGGCATCGTTGGAGCGGCATCAAAGCACGTCAGAATACCGAGTACGTCTCCAGTAACAGAAATGCTCTATTTTGAGAACAGGCGATTTTTGTGGACTACATAACAAAGAATCCAGGGCATTTTTCCTCTGCTTGGTCAATGCAGAGATAATCAGTGATTACTATTTGATGAGGACACTTTCCATTTAACGATTTTTGAGACTCACCTATGAAAAGACCCCACTATGCAACCAATAAATATTGGCAAACCAGGATGCAATTGCCTCTCAAAAACGTTATCTCACTCAATTTGCTCTCAACAACAATGATTAGCAGGGAAAAAATAGAATCAAACAGCATGGTCACAGCTCAGGTCCTCCTCTCCGACTGAAGGTGTGATAGTCGGTGAAATCGGCCGGAGTAAGATGCATAAACATTGTGTGTTCTGCACGCCGCGCATACTTCAGGCTGTGCTGCATGCTGAATTTTTGAAGGTGTGAATAATAATTGGAGAGACAAACAGTGGTGACCAGGTCAATTCCTAATTTCACTGTTTTGTGTCGACAAAGGTGCCTATAACAGTGCATTTCATAACTCAAACTCAGCTTCATTTTTCTTTACTGTAAACCAGATCATCCATCACAGGTGCATGTGATGAACTGTCATCTTATTCTCTTTATTGAGTATATTTATTGTAAGTACAATTGTAAGTAAGTATTGATATGCAAACAACAGGTGCAGTGCCTAACTGTTCAGAGCACATTATTTATCTGTGGGAGTGGGAATATGGCTTGTGCATGTGCACTTTTAGAGGCCAAATCCAAATCATACACTGCCTTTAAATGTGAAAAATGTGAATAAAACCTTCTAAGCTCTTGAGGGATCTGTGTGATCTAATAAGAAATCATCTCAAATGATGTCACTTGAGTCAGCATTGGCTGAAGAAGAGTTTAAAAATGGAGCAAAAGATGCTCATCGCTGCTTGAGAGGAGCATCTGGAAACGACATTAGCTGCTCCAAGCGTACAACAGATTTTATTCTCTGCTGGTTGGGTTGAAACTCACTCACACGATCAAACAAGAGAAAGCATCTTTAGATTTGTCTGTCTGTCTGTTTAGAGCAGATTTTAGCGTTGCTCATCTCTGATCTGATAACCCCACGTGAGCCTGAGTCCAGCCTGAATTCCTCCATTAGAGTCTGTCAGGCCTGTGGGATCTGGGCCCCTCCTCTCTGGAACCACCGGCCGGAGGAGATCAGGCGAATGCTTTTTTGTTCAAATCTTTTTTTAAAACACATTATTTTAGAATACAATGGTTTATGTTTATGTTTATGTATGTATATTTTTACCAGGGTACAGATTTTACACATAACATCTGATTTTATGACAGACACTGTTGTTCCCACCGCTTAAAGACTCTGTTTCACTTTAAGTCTCGGTCCTGGGCTCTCTGTGGATGAAGAGCCTAGAAAGTGATGTGACTATAAATGTCTTGAAGGTAGCGGATCTCGGATACCGCCGCACGCTCGCGCTCAGATGTACTTTGTCTTGTCATCATGAAACAGGAGCCTAAAATTGAGAATTTCTAAAACAAGAGGCTCCGTCCTTTGCACTCACATAAATCAGGAGCCGTCACTCTCACCTAAACGTTCCGGATCCCTACTGTGTAAATTCAGTGTAAATCCACGATGTAACAGCACAGCTTGAGAAACGTGGCGCATTCTTTTACACGACCTTGTACTCCCTCTCAGCGGCGCGCCGGCTCGGAGAGGAGCGCCGACGCAGCTCCACGCTCCTCTGACAATCCCAGTTTATAGCTGCAATCTGCATGTGGGTGGACCTGACACTTCCAAGGACCGCTGATGACATGAGCCTCGGGCTCCATCCAGCCTAGTTAAACTCAGCAAGACCCCAGGAGCTAAGGCCCACGAAAAATCTGCTGCCTGGTCCTAATTGGATTTCTTATCTTGGCTCGTGGCATAAGGACACAGCTATGATATGAAGAAGGGGCATTTAAGAGGATAACAGAGAGCCGTTAAGACCAGGCGACGGGGGTCAGACATGGAGAGATTAACTTTTTTTTTGTGCAACACAGAGGACTTTTGGAGCATTTAATCCTTCCTCCGATCCCTGCTTGTTTGACCGTTTTCTGGGAAATGGTTAGCTGCGAGCTGAAGGCAAAGTGCATCACGCTGAGCTGCAGCAGATGCCTCGGGGTGTCAGACACTCCAAACTATTGCACACCATTGTCATAATTTGGGGAGATTTTTATACAATACCAATTCTGAATGCAGCCAGCCGCCCGGCTCCTGTGCCATTTCCCTAAAAGTGAAAAGACACGGCATGAAAGAGAAAAGTGCTGCACACAGAGATTCAGAAAATGTCTTTTCGCACACGGCAGCCCTCTAGGCAACAGAATATGAGGCTGAATATTCTCAAGGAATGTGATTCAAGCTCTGTTTATTGTTACAGTGAGACAAAGCAGAGATCCTTAAACCAATTTGGCTCAGCAAGTCTGCTCTGTACAGTATCATGTTATTTAAATTTGCCAACTGATCTGAAGCTTGAAATGTTTTTTTTTTGCAGGTTTACAGTCATGTACAGAATACATCATTCCTTTTTTTGCCCACATGTCAATATGTGTCATAAAGTTGTCTTGAAATAAAGCGAGACAACTGCCTAACCTTGACGCAACCTTATATTCTGTCATTTTAAAACAAAAATTTTTTAGACATTTTAGACGTAAAAATCTGACACGGTTCAGTGTCCTTGATTATCACAACATCTGGGATTCTTGTGCCTGCATGATAAGAAACTTGTTTCATTTCTACCCTGTCTGCTCTATTTTCTAATGCAGCTGAAGCCAATCAGCTGCTTTTCTAAGGACCTTCATTGATCCTCGATGGTTTACAGCCATCACAAGCTCCCAGATGAGCGTCCATGCCTCTGTGACAGCTCGTAGATAATTCAAATCAAACTGATAGGATTTATCGCCTCGTTCTGACTGTGGATCTCTGATTCCATGAATGGTTTCTTGTCAGTGTTCGGATTTGTAGGTGTAATCCATCGCAGTGACATGGCTCATTAACTATCAAGCAACCACAAAGTTGAAACCACAAAACGATGATATCCGACAAATAATAATATAAGATAAATACAAAAAATCTACCCACACCAACTTGTCCGTACAGTTTGCTGAAGGTACATCCCAGAATTCTCTAACACCGCACAAAGAGAAATCAATGAACCCTCAGAGACTTTAGGCCACCAAGCTGACATTTATGTCTTCTGCTTGATAGACTGTTGATCATTTCCTCCTGTTTAAAGGCCCTCAGACAGGTCAGCCAGCTTCTTCCTACGAATGACAGAATCCAACATCCCCACATTATTTCTTTCCAAAGCTCCAGCAGCTGTAGTTAGTTCACCTTCAACGTTTGTGTGTTTTTGTTCCTCTGGCTCATTTCAAGTGGGCAGAGTTTAGTTTCTAAATCTCGATTGGTGCTTTTTCTAACATTCGAATCAGAAACATGAATTCATGGGCTTTTTTTTTTACTGTTGCTCCTTTCATCATAAATTTTCTACAGAAAACCTTTTAGACGCTAAACGACTCCCTCTTTCCTTCCTCATTGGCTGGATATCCTTTTTAGTTCAGTGGTGATTTTTGTACTGACCAGGTCAATGACAGATCAGGCCACACGTTACAGCACTAAACCTGTGGCCTGTCCACAAGCTGTGTGATCATCTGTTTCCAGTGGAAGTGACAGCATGCTCTGATTTTCGCCACCTTCCCAGATCTCAGCAACCAACTGATGAAATGATTGCCAGAGCCACACAAACAGGACGCCGACTGAAACGGAGCAGGATCATTCCCGAGAGCCGAACCCTGCGGCCACAGACGAGCTCGGAGCTTCACGGAGCTTCACCACATCAGAGCTGTTCACTGTTCGTCAGTCTGAGCACACCTGGAGCACTAACATGGAGGAAACCCTGAGAACGAACCGTTGACAACGTTTCAGTCGTTTTAATGGATTCCAAAAAAAAAAAAAACCACAATCAAGATTTCCAGCTGAAGAAAGCCCGACACTTTCAGTGATATCCCACAATGCCCTGCGGCTCTGACACCGGGGTCACCCAGAGGGACCCGGCGTCAGCAGAGACACCCTGATGATGCTGATGATGTCTCACAGCTCAGCACCCAGAGCTGACGACCCCCAGAGGAGGAGGAGGGGGGGGGGGAGGGGGCGGACACACCTGGCTCAGTCATTCACTCACACAGTGATGAGGAACCAGCAGAGATGAAGCTTCCAGGATCCTCTGAACCCACTTCATACCTTCACCCGCCTTTTATGGCAAACTGAGCTCCACTAATTTGAAACGTTCAGCCTTGTTGTCCGAATCTGCCTGTCTATGGGGAGAGTGGCGGGGTGGGAGGAGGGAGGGGTGGTGTTGGGGGGGGGGGGGGGGGGGG
>JAOXYL010000052.1:22243429-22254086 GCA_028564955.1 Terapon puta
ATTGATTGATTGACTGATTGATTGGTCTTTTTTAATGCAGAAATGAATGACATCATGTGCATGTATCAAGTTGTTGGAGATGGTTTTAGTTTAGTTTAGAGCTTACTGCCTGGCTTCAGAACCATTAAAGAGGCATCATTGTGTGACTGTAGGCAGAAAGTCCTGATCTTGTTTACAGGCAACAGGTTGCAGGCCTTCACACGTTCCTTCCTGGAGGGAAGGAGGCCTTGTTGTTCTTTCCTGCATCTGCTCAGCACTGCATAATCGCACGTGTGTTAACAGCAGCCCCAGAAGGTGTTCTGTGATAACTAACAATCACACCTGTAGACCCCCGATCACATCGGCCCCATCGCCGAGGTTTTAATGCATTTTTCAGAGCTCAAGTGAAAAGGCTGCCTCCCGTCTACTGGCCACTTTATGTGGAGACCGCTACATTATTAATCAAGGTACAGTCGCTCCAAACCAGTGTGGAAAGCTCCAGCAGGGATTAGAAAGTGGTTACACGCAGAGCATTCAGAGAGTGTGTGTTCAGAGGGTCGCTACAGGTACATTTTTATCCTTGATTGATTTGATCTATTCCAATCACATAGACTCATTTTGTTTGTTCTTGAAGCCACTTTGAAGATTTTTTTTTTAATTTGAAATGAAGATGAGACAAAATGCCCCAGTCTCATGAAATACAGTGAAACAACTGTATGATCCCAACACGTCCAGCTGTACAGTGTGTGCAGAAAAACTAAGTCAGCAGCAGCCCTCATGACTCTTTAGTCAAATAAATGTTAATACCAATAAATCTGCTAATGATACTTAAAATAGGAAGGGGTCAGTGGAGCAGCCCTGGAACTGGTCAACTTGTACATGAGACATGAATTTTTCCATTACCGTATGTTTCTTTATTAATGGCATATTACTAATTCATTATACATTCACAAATTCATTATTAACCATTTCTGGCGAACCATTCATCACAACCTCTCAATTCTTTATAAAGTATATCTTAACCGAAAGTGGTATATGTAGAGGATGTCCTCCTAAGAAGAAGAGCATCAAACCTCGCAACAAGTGCCCTGAAATAACACACGTTTACATTCAAGTGACACAGGCCTCTTATTGTGACGGTACCACAACAGGAAGTCAGGTGACGATGCCCTGGAAGGGACAAAGTAAAGGAGGAGGTCAGGTGGATGGACGGATGAACAAACTGTTGGACAGTTAATACCTAACCACAACCACCTGGTTATTAGTGTAACCATGACAACAAGCTCTAACCTTCATTTTAAACTGTTGGTAGCTATTGTTCGGATGGGTCGTGCACACTGCTGCTACACGTGAAAGGAAAAATGATGATGTTTTGTGACCATGCAGGCATGAATAAACATCTGCTATCAGTCCTGGACAAATATCCAGACCCTCAAAATGTTACACCTGACATCAGACAGTATTTTTGTAAAAAGGGAGTGGGCATTCTGTCTTTTTTCAAAGCTTTACATCCAACACTGTCTTTGGGGATAACATCTGTCTTGTTTTGGACATTTTGTTTCAGCATTTGATTTGAGCCAGTGGTTTCCTTAACTTTGATGTTTTATTCCTTTTGAACCTCAGTGGTGAGGAGTGAATACTTTCTGCTGCGTCTTTCCATCTGTGGGTCTTTGACAGGTCCAAATCCCTGGAAACACCTCAGAGCGACCTGCTTCCTGAAAATGGCTCTTCATATAACCTCTAACAGCAATTTTACCTACATTTGGAAAAAAGTGCGATATTTTAAATCTCATTTCTGAGGATTATAAGGGGTGTCAGTACAAGATGCATCAACAAATTTATGTCTCAGACTCACTTGGACCTAGAAATTGAAAAAAAAAAAATTGAAGGCTACTGATGAAATATTGGTCCTTCCTGTATCAACTGCATCGTCATGGTGTGGCTGTCGACTATCGGCCCAATAAAAACAATTCATCATTCCACTGACACCTACAGTCCAGTGACAGCGGATCTTCTTTCAGTTGTGGTCAATGGCAGGGGCGCCCCCTCACTCCCACAGATTTTCCATTATTTATTCAAGGTAGCCTGTTGTGAGCGGTGGACACACTGGCAGGGCTATCTCTCACTGAGGCGGGCTGATAAATAGACCTTATCCAGTGCTCCATCAGACACCAGGTGAGCTCCCGCCCCTCCCCCCTTTTCCATGGGAGACCCCCTCAGTGTGCACCATTTATCTTTACTGTCCCTACATGGAGATCAAACTGTAGCTCTAATGAATTACACACTGCACAACTTCTATTGGATATTTCTCACTGGTCACTGTTATGATGTTTATTATCTATTATGATGTTTAAATGTTTATTTTACGGGGGTATGTTCATTATGCGAGTTGCAAATATTGCGCAAAATCAAATAAACTATGAGTATGTCTCCTGTTTAAGACATGTATCTGTATGTCTTATAAAGTAATGTAACCACTGTACCAGCAGCACACAGACAACTATTAATACAGAAAGTGCTGCTTTTGGAGCATCTTTTTTTGTATTTGCATGTTTTCAGGGTCATCTTATGAATGGGTCTCTCCACAAGCGAACGGAGAAACAGGCCAAAGAAAGTGTTGTCAGAGCTCTGCCTGAGAGCACGTTAGCGTTCCTTCATTTAGATTTTGTGCAGAATGAGCTGCCTTAAATTGAATTTTGGATGAAGAGAGCTTACTGTAGTTTGTAAGACCCAGGTGGATCCATGTCTTATTGAATCACTTTCTTTCTGTCAACTATCTGTGTCATTACAGTATCATGATATGATACCGAGAGAAGGGATGAGGTCAGATAAAAGCAAAGATCAACTGTCAGTAAAGAGTTACACCATTAGTTTAAAGATAATAAAGGTTCTGTTTTTATGCCCACACCTGGACTGTTGTGAGGTTGACTTAGCAGTGTGTCCCAGAAAAGATGAATGACTTTATCAGCAGATGCTAAGAATAAAATCCTGCACACTACTGCGTCCAGGTCTTAAGGCGTGAGCCACCCACAACATATCGCCATTTTCTGGTGTCCTCAAGGCCACATGTTGTGTTGGAGCTGTGCTGCCGACCAGCATCTGTGGAGAGCTACAGTCTGCTGCACTTGTTACAAACCACTTATTTCTCCTCCGCTTGATCACAAGTGCAGAAATGATTTTGCTCCAGCAGTCCCTTATCATAAAAAATGCAGTGGCAGACACCTTAGCAGTGCACATTTGATTGATTGATTAATTGATTGATTGATTTCTTCATCCTTGGTTGTCTTGAGTTAGGAGTTCCTTTGTAAGACTGAGCCTTTCATATGTACAAAGGAAACAGATCCTCTTCCACAGGAGCCCTTCATGTTGCACCACCATGTTTCTGCAGTAGTCCAGAACAGACAAACTGGTTAAAGCGAGGGTCTCTGGTCTTTTTATCTCGAAATGGCAGCTTGAATTCGCCGATGACTGTTTCTCTTATTTCATCCAATCGTGCTTACTTAAGATCTCCAGGTTGTAATTTGATTTACTAAAATGGGAAAACATTTTATCTAAATATATCCAAACATGAAAAAAATGTTGGGTTTCCTTGTTTGTCTGTTTTTTTTTTTTTTTTTAGCAATGAGTCCTATATTCAAATAACTGGCCCCGCAAAGAGGAGGTGAAGAGTCTGAGGTGAGTGAAGGCACAACAGCCTGCATGTCAGATTCATGGAAGAGAGTTTGTAATGAAGGGCTTAACGTTCGCTCGAGTTTCATGTTAACGCTGAGTGGGCGGACATGACACTCCACCAGAAACATCCCTAAATGCACAGTAGGATGCAGTTTTTACAGATTATTTTTAATCGACTGTCCTCCTGTTCCTGTTTTGCGGCCTGGGTGGTTTGTCTGCCGGAGTGAGTATTCGCAGGCAGGCAGCTCGGGGATCTGGATCACCCACATGTGTGCACCATGAGAGTCGTGAACATTATGAATAAGACTTGGATTGTGATATTAAAGATACTAATATCTAGTGTAATAATGGAAGTAATGAACAAAAAAGAACTGACCATTGACTTTGACTGAAAAATTTTTCAATGTCAATGAATCTGGGACACCTGGTTAGATAAAAGTTAAACAAAACGTTTGACATCGGTGACATCACAGTAAGTTAGTTAAAACCTGAAGGCCACCATACTTTCTCCAACAGCTTGGAGAGGAAGAGGTGGATGTTCAGTTGGTCGTGTCTGCAACTGTTAGATACCACTAAATCTTTCATGCTGGACCTTTAAGTCAAAAAATGTTCTCACCTCCTGCGTTGTCTGGCATACAGCACATGCTCATTAGAGTTTTCCTCTCTGGCCCCTCCTGTGCTGTCCTACCCAGCCTGTAGACTTTACATTGTGATAATGTCATGCACAAAAAGTCCCCTTTTATTGGCTCTGCAGATGTTCTTTCCATGTAAAACTTTCATTGCTTGATTAAAGTGAGGTAACATTCTATTTTCTGTTTTTGCTTCTACAGAGGGGTGGTCACGACTCCTTGTAGAAAGATGGCCAACTTTAAAAAAAACAACTCTTTATCCGTCCTTTGTTGAGTCAGTTTGCTGTTTTTCTTTCAGTCATGGATTGTTGATTTTAAGAGACAGAAAAGTCTTTGCCCATGTCCCTGAGCAGGTCAGTCAGATCATAAGGGCAAACGCTGCAGGTTTGTCAGAGCGTGGTGACAGTCACGCTCTGCACAAGGTTCAGCACATTTTTTACTTTGACCTGATATCCATAAAGATTTTTCCTGCTTTCCACCACTATCTGCTACTGCATATCTAAGATCAGCTTCACTTTGTAAGGTTTTACCACATTACAGCCTTATTTTCACACAGAAAGTATATTTGTCTTGTATTGTTTGTTTACATACTCAGTTACCCCATGAACAAATGAATAATAAAGTAAATTGATTGAACTGAAGCCACTTGAATACTATATATAATGGAGGAAAACTGCATATACCTAGTGAGCATTTATGATAAACAGTAAAGTAATAAAAGTAATAATCATTTAAAAAATCTATTTTAACAAAACAACATCCATCCATTCTTTATCTGTGAACAGATACTATAATAAACTATGCAGAAAGAAGCATCTGTACATTTAATTTATGGTGTGTTATAAACCATTGACTTTTTAGAATCACTGTCCCAGTTACTCCATGTAATCCACCTCACTGAGAACTGTTTTCTAACCAGGTCTGACCACCAGTGGCACAGTTTTAAATCTGGGGGAACGTAATGCCTATGACATAGAGTTGAGTGATTGGACTTATTTCGGTCTGTTAAATTTAACCTCCACTCTGGAGTTGGCTTTGTTACAGCACCAACTACAGCTGCCTTGTGTTTAAAACGATTTACTTGTGATTTATAATACCCATTAAGCCGGTTGTATTGTGACAGACATGACATATTAAGCTCACTAAGGGTAAGTGAAGTTGTATCCTGGCTATTGACACTGGGTGGGATGGAGATGGCTGGGAGTGATGCCTTCGCACTGCCTCAGAGATCAATAATGGCAGCGTTGAGGTTGCGAGGAAGAATTATTGCCTTGGATTATGGTAAAGTCAGACAATGAAATGCACATACATAATAATCAAGAAACCATAAGGTCGGTTACCAGAGACATTCTCATCATCCCTGTAGGTCGATGAGAGCCAGCGTTTGGTACACATATAGTTCACATACAGTGTCTATGGACATGTATGTCTTTGCCTTGAGCGACGCACATTATTTCAGAATCAGTGAACATCTTTGCACAGTGCAGAAAGAGAAAAAAAAATCCTACAAGTATACCCTGAGGGCCAAATAAATGTTCCAGTGTGGCCATAAGAAGGGCTACTGTGGTGGAATACCATCAATGAAAGGCTCACTTCTATGGTCAGTGTTAAAGCTGTAAATATACAGTCATCCACTGCACCACCTACACAGTTCTCTCTTAAATGAGGGTGTAAGGCCACACTAAATGATGCATTAAATATTCAAAATGTCGTGAAAGTGCCGTTTTCACTTCCTGTGTGTCGTTTCCATAGACATAGTATTACATTCATGGCTGTGTCTTTTGCTACATGATGGGTAAGAGGCTAAAGAAGACCCTTAAGATCAGACAGTAGTCTGCTTGCCCGTTTGAATAAAGGCACTTTGCCTTTGCCTGTAAGGATGGACATTTTATGTAGAGGTCAAAGGTTACACTAACAGTACTAACAGTGTTGTTCTAGTGTCCACTTCACTTTACTGCAAACAAAACTTCAGATGAAGTGATGATGTGAGTGTTCAACAATGTTCACCCTAATCATGTAACTTCCCTCTATCAGGTACTGTGTAATGTCAATGAAACCATTGTATAATCAGCTAGCTAAGCGTTTTTGTTTCTAATAGAGCTGGTATAATTTGGTCCTTCTCATCTTCCAAGTTATCCCAAAAACAGTTATTTTAAACTTCATTCTCAATACGTTGCCTGTTCATCTGCCTGTTGGGCATATTTGAGCTGGTGTGAACTTTTAAATCGAAGAAGCATGCGAACCCTGACCCAAGTTAGAAATTATGTTAAAAGTAGGCTGCGTTTGAAGATAAACATGGATGATCCAACCCTGTGGACTTTTAGTGTTTGTTGGCGCAAGTCTGCAGACAAATAGGCAGTTTAGTATTTTCCGTGACTACTCCCCAATCTAAAATAATGGCCGGGTGATAGCTCATGCCCAGCGAGCTGTCTGGAATCAACATCTGATATTATAGTCATGAAAGATTTGGATGACTAACAAGGCTGCGACAGTATTCATTTTGTTGCTATATTTACATGGATTTTCAGCGTGTGTAGGCAATGGCTTTCTAAACGAGGCGTTCTCCCACAAAGAGTGTCCGCCAAGAGGATCCAAGCAGCAGCTCGGAATGAAAGTGTGATCTCCCATTAATAGGTTCATATGGACGTTCATTAGAGGCCCCTCAGCCCATTAGGAGCTCTTTATGAGCTGTTTGAGATGGCTCACGGCGCTGAGGCCCGGGTGTCACAGTAGGAGAATGTGTGTATGTAATGTGAACTCGCGTGTGTTTCCCAGGAGGAAAACGGTGTTAAAGGGAAGCGAATGGGAAACATGACGAATGGCAGAGGCCAAATTTTGTCCCCTCGCACCCTGAGGCGAGTCTTACCTCGGTTAAGAGAGGTCGCAGACAAACCCCTTCTCCCCCCGCGTGTCCTTCTCACTCCGTTCCTGTTTGTCTCTTCTCGATCTCCCTCTCTCTCTCCCTCGCAGCCACACACGCTCACACAAATCTGTTATTATTAGGAGCGTGTAGTTGCACTGTGGAAGGAGCACTCCGGGGACAATCTCTTAGATTCTGCATCAGCCTACTCATTTAGTGGTAAAATAGAATGGGATTGATGAATGCGGAGAAATCACTGGGTTTGTCTGCCCGTCTGTGTGCGTGGGCGTGTGTGACAGAGGAGAGATGCTTTCCAACATTCGTCATGTCCATCTATGCTGGGCATTTACAAGCTCTTTAATCATTTTTTCTCCTTTTATTTATACCATGCATGCTTTCGAACAGATGTGCAAACAAAAGGCAAATGTTTGTGTGAAAATACATTTGGAGTGTGTATGTTTCTTCAGCTGAGGTCGACTGTCTCTCAGAGACGAGCAGCAGCTACCACAGGAGGAAGTGCAAAGTCACCGACATGGTCTTATAGCCCCTCTAATACATGCGCTCGTGGTAATTTCAGAATTTGTGCTCCGTTAATAAGATGTTAAGGCCTTCAGAAAGCTTTGATGTGGGACGTTTGGGCTTTGATTGACAGGTGCGATGTGACCGGGCCCGGGCCACTGCTCGCTCTGACTCAGACTTTTGAGTATCCTGTTAAAATAATGAACGGCACTTTTTCTTCAGACACAGTAGTTCTACTGGTTAAAAGAAGTGTATTATCGAATCCCACGAAGGATGCCTTTAAAGAATGTTATAGCATTATAGTTTTATTATAGTTCAGGGGTTCGTGGGTCTAAGGAGTGTAAGGCACTCTGAGACAAACCATGCTTGTGATTTTGAGCTTTAAATAAATACATTTTCTTAAAAAACATTAAGATTAATACACTTTAAATAACAGCTAACATTGGCCTACAGTCTATATAGACAGTACATAAGTGTGAGGCTAAGATCAGCCCGCCAGCCTGCTAAACAGAGGACTGATTGTGGAGATGGACGGAATATCTCTGTGCTTTTAAAGCAGAGGGGGCTTCCTGTTTTAGCAAAGTGTCCATTCATGGGCAGTGTGATGTGAGGTGTTTCTAATGTCTTTGGTTGTATCGACACCTTTCTGACTCAGTTTTAACAAAGATGGTGTATTTTAAACTCTAACTCTATCAACATTACTATGGGTTTTTTTTACTTCCTGGAGGCAGCGTGTGAAGCTGGGGACACATGAAGATCAGCCCTGAGATGAGCCCAGCACAGGATGTGTTTTCTGCAGAAGCTGAGGAAATTCAGCCTGTCAGAGATGATGAGGGTGCAGCTCCACACCGCCATCACTGAGTCCGTTCTTACATCCTCCATCACCATCTGGTCAGCTGCTGCCATTGCTAACGACAAGAATCGCAGGAAGGAGGTGCAGAGGGAGAGACTGTAGGAGCCGAGACAGGCACAGGAGGCCTCCATTACCTCAGCTATCAATCAAATTCACAAAGTCTGCTTAGAAACCATAAAAAAGGACTCCTCCTAGTTTTCTTCAATGCATTGATAGTTATCTGTTCTTCCTCTAGTACACTGCAAACAGGATCTGCCAATAGAAACATTTCCTGTCTACCTCCCCAAAAGACTTTCTAAAAAATTAGAGCATGATCACACCAAATATAAGCAAAGAGTGACAAAGTCCAGTAATACTAAGTTTCTACAGTACAGGTGGCCAGTAGTTAGCTACTTTTAGACACATCAGTTCACATTTCACCACCCAGCAGCCGATTAATGCCCTCAGCTATCATGGCTGCCGGCAAATTACCTTCTACACGTCCAGTAAACACAGAGAAACATAAGAGTCCCATAGGAGTCATTTTTCAGTCTACCTGAGTAATGTATTTGTATCTTTGTGTATTTATTTATTTATCATGGACAGTGCATATTAATCAACATTAATTAAAATGTAAATGTGCCTGAATCATATTTCATCTGCAGTCTCTTACCAGAATGTTAAAACGGCCTTATCGGCAAAGACGACGCGTCCAATTAAAGCAGGCACGCTACGGTTAGTTAACGCAGTCCGACTTCATCAGCTGAGATGCACTGTTGTAAAGCTCATTACCCAACATCCCCAAATATAAAGTTACACCAAACACCAGCCGCAATTAAAAAAAACTACAGTTAAGTGGTTTTATTATAAAGCAGGTCTAATATTCCTTCCCAAAAGTCCAATATTTATTCTGATTGGTTTCCAGAAAACCTTGTGAAAAATATTTTGGTCTTTAGTTTTCTAGAGGCTCAACTGTCACCAGCCACCATTTTGAGTCTTACATGAGGCCATGAGACTCAATCGGTGTCTATGCATAACCACAGAGCAGAAATCTCACTGTGTTTGTGTTCATTCTGTATAGCTGCTGTAGATTGAAGTGAATTCACTGTCTGGTCTGTATACGATGCTGATAGCCTGATAATCTGTCGTCCCTGCTGCCTGGCTGAACAGCACTGTCACCTGCAATATTTAAAGCACTCAACCAGAAATACATGACATGAAGGAATGCAACCTTAAATCACAACACATTAAATAAAAAGTCACAAATACTGGAATCTTATTGCCGTTCACTGGAATTTCCCAGCTTGTGTTGCGAGAAGCAGAAGGTCAATGTGGCCCTCCAGTGGATTCACTCATGAGAACGCACCACAAAACAAACAAAAAGAGTAGGTGATAAAGTTCTACGAAGACCAGACAGACAGCACTCATTACGTAAAGTGTACAGAAACCAGAGACCTGGAAGAGAGGGTGAATGTGTCAAAATAAAGGGCAGGATAAAAATGTAACATTATACACTGTGCAGTACACTGAATACAAGGATAAGATTCATGATACATAACTGCATTAACTCATATAAAAATACATTAATAAGTTCTTTAAGGCATACAGTGACCTGGAAGTTAAAAGTTAAAATGTCAAAATAAAAGCATGATCAATGTGATTTAAACTTTTTATAGCCTTTGTTGGTTGTGCTAGGCTACGTTAAACTCCTGTGATGTAAGCTGTCACATTACATGGTGAACTGCTAAAGCATTTTTTGGGTCTATAAGTAGATAAAATTCAGGTAATTTTGCTCATAAGCAGTCTCTATAGTAGAGCCTGCAGAAGGAGTTCATCAGTGCAACAGCAGCATCTAATCCATTTCAACACGCAGCTGTTGTTGTTTAGACGACGTACCGAATCCCCACAATGATAGCATTTCATTAGTTGGGTGAAAAAACTGCTGTTAAAAATAGTTAATCAGTCAATTAATGACATATGACTTTTCTGAAAAATCAACCTTAACAGAGTAACTGAGTTTTTGAAATAATTATGACATGTTGTAATGCTTATTTCATCTCCAACCATAAGAAAATATTTGCCTTGAAATATGTAAAAATAGAGGGCACACACAACCCCAGTTAAATACCCCAGTCCAAGTTATTTATTATGTCAGAATGAGACATA
>JAOXYL010000052.1:22266717-22278086 GCA_028564955.1 Terapon puta
TGAGCATTTACAAGGGTGACTGAAAATGTGCTACAGACCTTCATGACAACAAAGAAAGCAAATAGACGAAAGCGTTTCATGAGCTCTGGTTTAACTTAACAGAAAAACGGTAGTTCCTTTGACCACTGGTGTTCTATGGAGGCGATTATTTTCACTCTCAGGCTCTACCCTTGAGATCTGCCTGTTCAGCTCACTTTTACAGTATTGCTATTTACCATATTTGTGTAAACATGTGCCACAATCTGAGCTCGATATGGAAATAAAGACCGCCTTGTTTATTTGGAGAAAAACTAAGGATGACATAAGCTTACTCTGAGTCTCACTGCTCATATCTCCCAAATTATTCATCAATAAAACCTCTGCTAGCTGACCAAATTTATCATGCAAAAGGCATATTTTTTTAATAAAATGAATGCAAGCGGGAGAGAAATACCTACAGATAAAAAACGAGACAGAATTGAGGAGGAAAATGTATTCGTGGTGCCACAACTAATGGATGCATTTGCAGTTTGTGTAGTGCAGCCATATTTCAACTCTATGTTGAAAGGAGAAGGAGTGAAGGAATGAACAAAATGAAATATCATGGCGCAGGATGGGTCAATAAGACATACAGTACATACTCTAGTGATGAGGAGAAGTAAAAGCCGAAAAACTGAAACCCTTTAAGGAACTGCACATGTGGAGAAATGCACTTTTAATTTCCTGGACAGATCAGAGTTTTAGACCCAAAAACAACCAGTGAGTCAAGATGTTTCAACTTAGATTTTGGTTTGACAAAGTGTGGTCTACAAGTCTACAAGCAAGCAACAACAGGTTAAGTACAGAAAATGGGTGGCACACAATCACACCCTAAAAGTCCTCTCTTGTTGAAACCTTCTTATTATCTACATAGATAGATATGGATTCTCAAAATTCCTTCTGGACTAATATCCAGCCTGTGAGCAGAGCATGAACTCACAGAGGAATCCGAGGGCTTTCCAGGTGAATTCCATCTCCGGTATCAAATATTCAAAATAAAAAGAAAAAATCATTTTCATCAGAGAAATAATTAATTGTAGTCTGAGTGTATTCCAACATCACATAATACAAAGTGCTGGGTCATCACTGAAAGCACTCATTACTCAGGAATCCGCCGCACTCCCAATACTTCTCTCCCACATATTTTCTCACACACATCAAAATACAGAGTGTTTTCCCTTTTAATCACATCTGGGCAATTCATGAATAATACAAAAAAAAAAATCTCCACAGGGCACATCCACCCAACAAAGATGTTGCATGAATGGCCTCAATCATCTGTGGACTTGTGCAGCACTTTGTGTATCACGAAAGCAGGAAACAGACAGCGACGAAACACAGCACGATGGCTCATGCTGAGAGATCAGCTTGTATAAATGAGCAGATGTCGAACTTCCATCAGAAAGCTGTAAAAATGTGCTGATTAAAAACAGACTGGGTTAATAGTAAAGTCCATGGCTGGTACACCCTGCTAGAACAGACCGGTAACAGACATACATAGACTACATAGGGAAGAACTTAAGGCATTCGCATCTGTGAGTTTACATCCCATCCCACATTCCCTGGAGCTTATTACCCCTGAGTACCACAGCATAGGTCTCATCATCACCCTCCCTTCATCTATACTGCCAGCCCTCAACCACACTAGAGATATTGAATTGCTAAAGTAGGCCATATCGCTGCTGCAAATGGAAGCACTATCTCAACCCCCCGCCTCTCCCCGCGCCCATCCCATATTGAAATCTATGCAAATTTATAATAAATCTGAAAAAGCGCCATCAATCCCTCTGACATTCTCTGTGTCGGTAGGTCCCCTGGGGAATCCCATGCTCGGCGACTGTGAAGCGGTTAAGAAACTCCCACAGGGATGCTTGGGAACTCTGGCTCACACGTAATTACCACAGTGACCAGGGCTGAGGAAAGTGGCTGACATGATCAGGAAGTGCTGCTTATGTGAGGTCATTTTAGCCCCAGTGAGGAGAAGACATGTCGGTTTTTCAGTTCAGTCAAAATTGTCAAGACTTTCTGAAAGAGTGAATTATGCATAAAACTATGTCAAGCCCACATGGGATTACAAGACACAACAAATTCATCTAAGTCACATTCAGGATGCTGCGCATGCATTTTTGAATAAGACAACACAATTTCCAAAAATCAGTCGAAAGAAAATCAATGCAATGTCTCCTTTCCCTAACCCTCACCCTAACCCATGGTCTTCACTGCCAACAGTGCTAATGTGTTGGCATTCACCACAAATGGCTTTTAAACCTTGGTGTTCACTTTCATTTCCAGGTCATATACAAATTACATTATACAAAGCTAATGTAGGTTTCATCTTTCGAATACTGTGTAATGTTTCCCATGTTCGTTATATTTATTTGCACGTCATACCATTTCCTAATTAGCCCGGAATACAAAATCAGCTGGAGCTGATGGGAAGGTATTTGTTAGTGAAGCAAGCCAATGGATAAATTTAAATTTTGACCCCTTGGGGTGCTCGATTAAATTGGCAGAGCGGTATGACCACTCATAGAGCTGCACTATTAGCATGCTAATAACCAAGGTCAGTGCATCAATTCAATTAGTTAACATGTGAGTTTAGACCTCTCGCAGGGGACCCAATTACAACCTCAGATTTATCAAGAAAGATCCCAAGGATATGCACCAACATAGTGTAAAATGATTCAAGCAGGGGAATATAATAACTCACTAACTCAGCTACACTCTGCTCTGAGACCTTTGCTCAAAATACTCACTAGTTAGTGTCCTATTGTAAGTGTCTGACGCGCCTCTGTTTTCTTTGCAGTCACTTAGGATTCAGCAAACTGTAAGTTGAATAACTTTGCTTAGCCGAAAGCCAAATTTTACCATTCTTGTGTTTAACAGCAATCTCATTCTCATTCCCTCCAACGAAGCTCATATTGCAGAGCGGGGGTTTTTATCCCGAATTAAAAAAATATCTGAATGTGAAAATGAAGGCTGCATTCTGTTTCAAATGTAATTTGCACTTATATCTCTCCTTAGCTTCCCTTTAATACTGAGGCAGAGACTCTCATCACGCCTGCAACACTTTGTGCTTTCCCACAGACACAGATGGGCACTGTGGGGGGAGATTTCCAACAGTGAGGGAGCGAGCTCAACAGACCAGGTGTGACATGAACACTACAGCCTCCTTGCCTTTGGGCTGTGTCCCTGATTGAAACTCGCTCTTGTTGTGGGAGTGCCATGAAGCGGTGCGACGCAGACACCGCTTAGTCTGAAAAATTAGTGCCATCAGCATCTCAGCATCCGGATTAATGAGAACCCGCGGTGCTGAGCCAGGCAAAGGCTGCTCATTTGTTTGGGTACCCATCTCCATTAAACAGCAATAAGGGGAATTCATGGAGCTCCATCAGAGCGTGGGGGTGCGTTGGAGAAGCCCGCATGGAGGGATTTGTAACACGACTAAGCTCATCATGCTCAGTAATCTCAGATGAAATTAAAAAGCCATGGACAGCTGCAAGGAAAAAAAAAACCTCTCTCGCTCACTTTCTTTTTTTAATCTTTTCCCACTCCTTTTATCTTGCGAGCATTGTTTCTAGGCGCCGTTTCTTGGCGCTGCTCCTGTCTTGCGTCTGTGCCAACAAGGCAAGTGATAAAAGATAATGTCACACACTATGTGGCGATATGGAGCAGTTACAATGTGCCATATGGAGCTGGGATGTACTGCAGAAAAATCATAAACTGAATAACAAAGCAAACAACTGTTACTGTGTTTCATGTTCGGATTCATTCATTGTCCTCCACCTGATGTGCCGTGGCGAAGGAGGGAACGAATAACTATGCCTTCTGTTCTATTTGGCACGTAACGTGACGTCAGCGTCGTAATTTCGCACGGAGGATCACTGAAGGTTTCGGACTGTGAACTGAGCGCTCCGCAGGACCAGTATTAGAACAGTTTCTTTGTTCTCACTATTTCACGTCGAGGCTGGGAAAAGAAAGCCCCCAGCACCTCGACTAACCCTGCAATTGTATTTAGATCTATTGATTCGTACGTCTGACCAGCCTCTGTGCGAATTTTTGGTTTTTCATGGTCCAGCGGATATAATAGAATTGAAGGGAGAGAAGGTGCTGCAGCACAAAAAACCCATTTAAAAACAATTAGCATGTATCATTAGGCAGAAGGAGAGAAAAAACACCTGAAAGAGGAACAGGAGGTGGAGAGCCAGAGATGTTTGGGAAAATGGAGAGAGACAATGAGGATAATGGTCCAAGGACGTTTGTGTCAAGAAGTCCAAGTCCCCTGCTGGTCTCTGTAATACACTGATCTGACTGCTCTTTATATTATGATGCTTTTAAACGATTTCATGATCCACTAAAATTACTGTGATGCTCTAATTGCCACCACTTCATTACTGTCCTAGGTAACAATGAAATTTGCATTTGAAAAGCAAAAATGCACCACTTTCTCGCCTAAAACCATGATCTAATTAAAGCTGCAATTAAGAAGTTCCCCTAAACACTTCTGACTGAGATTAGCTTAAAGCTCCACCAAGTAACAAAGTAAAATATAATGACAGCAGAGAGAGCAAACTGCTTCCATCCAAAGTGATCGTTTAACATGACCTGAGTAAACTGCACATTACACACTCATGTTTACCAGCCCAGACCCAGGCATGGCCGTTTGTGGGGATAGTTGGTAGATGGAGGCCGGCCAAAACCAATGATTGCTCACGCTGCACTACACACCTGATGCTAACAAGAGTCTACTGAGAGTTCTGGCTGCTGCTTATTTTGCAGCTGTTTCATTCATTTTGCACAAACCACTGCATGAGAATCGTGTATAAATAACCAGGTTATGGTGTTCCATAAAAAAAAAAAAATCATCATAAGCGATATAAGATTCACATAGTGATGATAATACTGATAATATGGAGTTTACATCCACTCCAGCTCCCATCCAAAAGACATGCAGGTTAGTTTAACTGGTGATTTGAAGTTGTCGGTAGGTGTGAATGTTAAAGTATCTGCTTGTCCGTCTCTATGTGTCAGCACTGTGATTGATTTAGAGGTGTACCCCGCCTCAGCACCCACTCCACTGCCACACTGTGTCAGGATAAGCAGGCATAGAAAATAGATGGATGGATGGATCGACAGATCAATAACATGTAAGCTCTGACCCGGGTGAGATAGCTGTCAGTACATCAATAGATTTAACAAAATGTGATGAAATCATAAATTGTAAATATAATATATTGTGGAGGTCATAACTAATGATCACACCCTGAGGTTAGAGTGAAAATAAGGACGTCCCAAGCCAATCCACCGTATCTACATCAGGACCAATAAATCCATTTCCTCCTTGAATGACAGCTGTCAAACCCCCCCCCCGTGCTCTCCGTTAGAGCACCGATCGCACAGCACTGTGAGCGAGTGAGTCGCTGGGTAACAAAACATAACGACAGCAGTCAGTGAGCGAGGAGCAGAGTGGAGCTCAGGGACAGTTTTCAGGTGAACCACACCTTTAAAGTTCTCCATCGAGGGTGTGTCTGCACCCTGTCCTGTCCTGCAGCAGATCTACACTTAAATCCTCTTTAGATTTTATATATTATCAGACCTTATTCCACTGTTGTACCTGGCAGCCATTTTAGATTTGGTGTCAGTTTTAGTCCCACTGTAGTCATTTCTATACGTGATAGTTTTAGTCCAGTTTTAGTTGACAAAAACTCAAAAAGGTTTCAGTCTGGTTTTAGTAAAAAAAAAAAGGAAAAAAAAAGTATCAGTCTTTAAACAAATTATCTCAGCTAATAAGTCTTGGAAATTGGAATCAAGCCTGACAGGTTGTATCAAGTGTTGCCATGAATAAAAGAACAGTGAACCTGAGGACCTTTGTATCAGAACCAGACTGAGAGCTTTGATGGAGATGTGATGCTGCCGCTTATTTTTTTCCGCTCACTTTTCCCATATATTTCTCACAAGCTAACTGACTGAGGTACATATGAATCCCGCTTTTTTTAACCTGATTTTACTGAAGAGAAACGGATCCAGGATCTGTGCCATTAAACCACCTGTTCTCTAGGCCCGCCCATCCTGACCATTAGCCAATCAACAGAGAGTATTGCCACTCGCTTGATGCCAATCACTGCCGTTTCATTCATTTGATTGGATAATGACTCTTTACTCATGGCTGAGGGCTCCTGCCCAGATTGCCCATATGATCAATCCGGGTGTGCCACCCACTGACATTTTCATCCAGTCTCGTCTTGTCAACGTCTCGTCATGTTTTCGTCACCAGAGAGCATGTTTAGCTCGTCATCGTCTTGTTATCGTCGTGAAAAAAGGGGCGTCATCATCATCATTGACGAAAACAACACTGTGTCATTGACAGGCGTGTTAGCTTGGCTGCACCATTAGCAAGGATATCATCATTACAATATTACATTATAATATTACCTTAGCACACAGGTTTGGTGTCAGTAAATTGGTGTAGCATGTAAAAAAATGATTTTGTTTTACACTGTTCGGTATAAAACAAACGAGAAGTGCTTATCTGGCTCTTTGAATAACCACTGAAATGTTAACTACAGTTGCAATTTCACAAAACCGAGCAGAGCAAAGGCGTCTGTTCAGAGGAGGGTCCTTACCCCCATGTACAAGGTGCTGTCTAATCAGTGCAGATTACTTTGGAACAGTCTGGTTCGGGCGTGATCAGACCAGATTCATCAGAAGAGGTGCACATCTCATGACAAGCCACGCTGCAAGACCATGTAATGTGTCTGCTCAGTGCAGGTCTCTGCAGCCTCTCAGGTGGAAGATGAACACATGACACAGGTACATTTGATCTGCAGACTGTGCAGAATGCCGCTATTGTTCGAAATGGTCTTATTTGATATTATCGTTGTTTGTGTTTGATATATGAAGCCTTCCAGGAAAGTGGGACTGATACTGTGTGCATTATCCCAAAGAAATGTATTAAACTGAATTGAATGATGACATGCTAAATTATTATTATGAGATCCTGTCACATAAGTGAAGAACAATTCTTATAATCATGAAAAAAAAAAACACAAATAAGGTAGTGGGGAAATTTTTTTCTAAATCAGATCAACACAAATTTGTTTCCTTAAAAAAAAAGGTTATAAATAAAAAGATAAAAATGTTGAATCTCTACATTGAGATTCTGTCCTTTTACGGTCACAGCTGTAATCCTCAGTTTGTCGCAGGCAGCACCTACCTGCAGCAGCACAGCGTATATTTAAATGGCCGTTACCTGGCAGCGTGCCTGCCACAGCTGTAAACGGTTCGGAGCCACCAGAGTGCTGCCGCTTTGAATCCTGGAAATTGTGAGCAGGGAAAGTAAGCGGCACATGAATCCAGTCATCATTCAGCGGATCTTGAGTAACTTGACCCCCAGCTGTGCATATTCATGTTACCTCCCACCCCTTCAGCTGCACCTCTCCGGGCTGCTGCCTGAATGGCTGTTCACCGTCACCGCGTCTGGTTGACTGTGGCTGAATCAAGTGAACTGAGCTGCATTCATAAAGCCCATCTCCTCGGTGATGTGACTGCCCTATATGACCTGCGAGACACATTTGTTTAGCTAACCACTTAGACTGTGGCACTGAATAAAAGATAACCTTGTTTGGGAATATTGTAAAAGGGACGTGCGCACACATGCACACACACTATGATTAATTATGATTCTTTAATGAGAAGTTCACCAGGACACACACCACTGGAGTGTCAAATTAAACTTATAATGAACAGCCATTTCTTGCGGATTTATGAAATTCTGAACCTTGATAAGGTCAATTCTGATACACTACAGTAAATTGGCATTTTCACCTGTCAAGTCATTATAGCCCCGCTCATTTCTCCCAAGCATGTCAATGACACAAATCCATAAAAACCTCATTAGGCTTCATGCTTAAGGAAAACAGGAAATAATCTAGCTTTTGTAATTAACACAGAGCAAAATATATTCTGTTATTTTGTAGGGTGACCCACGGTCAGGATATAATGATGCCCACTATATGCAAACAAGTACAGTGTGCAGTACATGGTCGCCCACACAGACACAGGCACGGACGACACACACAGACAGCTACACACCTCTCTATTAACAAGAAATCATCATGGGAGTTAGAGGTAATAGTATTGAGGCAATAACAGTTTCAGCTAATGTAATCAGCATTCTTTATGGTGTTTTGAGCTCGTGTGGGGTCCTGTGAACAAAATCATTTTCTTTGGCTGAAAATGGTCGCTAGATTAAATTGCGTAAAAATGTGATTTTCTGTGTCTTTTGGAGTGGTGTAAAATGAATGCAACCATCATTACATCAAATGTTGGCTGAATGACACTGCTGTAGATACACTGTGCGGGTGTTGCGGTGCCGTTCTGTAAGGCGCACCATGGGAGAAGTTACCAGCGGCCCTTGTCAAAAACATAATGGGGTCCGATAAATCCATTTTTGTTTGGCCTTTGTACACCATATCCACAAGGCAGCGCACTGACACACTGAGTTTCAACTCAAATGACTGCATAAAATTCATTACACTTTGGTGCTGGAGGGAATATTGCCCTAAAACAATCAGTGTTGTGTTAAATGAAATATATGGTTATTCCATTGGATTAAATGAGCTACATATTGATATTCAGAATTACTTCAACTGTGCTCACATGTACCGTATCAAGTGCTGGAAAAATCTTATTCATGTTCTTGGTGATCTTTGTGAGGAAAATATCACTGTAGTCCACAATTGTACATTCATAATTTTATTGACTTGCTCAGCTTTATTCTGTACTTCAAGGATTTCATTGAAGAAATGTGTAAATATTGTGTTTGCTGTAGTGGTCAGGACATAAAAACGTTCTTGCTTCTAACCACAATTGAAATTTTTCATTTTCCAGCATGACTCCATGGTTCCTGACCCTAAACCTTGTGATTGTAACCACGACGACAATGGCCCTCTAACTCTAACGAAGTCTCCATTTTAATCCCAACCATCACATTTCACGTTTCTCCAGACTTCACTAATTCATTTTTTTGTGCCCGAGCCTGAATCTTAAACGTAGCCTTGTCACACCATGGAACTGATGGTGCAGTGATGTTTGCAGGTTTTGAAAGGCAGACAAATTGTGTTTTTCTGCCAACAGTAGACTGAGAGAATAAAATGCTCCTGTGTGCCATTCTACAGAGGCGCAGACAAACAATGCATTTTTTGTTTAATGTGAAAGATGTTTTGTCATCAGTGCTCAGGACAAAAGCTGAACCTGGCTTTACTTTCCCAGTGTTATATTTTTCAGTAAAGACCTGCATCAATCAATCAAATATGTTCCAGCATTTTTTCATGACAGATTACTGATGGATAGAATATTTTTTTCTTTATGTCACACTCATGTCACATTGCTGCTGTGAAACTTTCCAGAGTTGTACAAATCTTGTATTTTGTGCAATAATCTGCTTACTGTCCTATTGTCTGATAATCCTTCAGTCTCATGGATGTATCACACAGACCAGCTGATCTGGGTTATCTTGTCAGTGCCTGAAACAACACATCCCTTCCATGCAAACCCTTGTGTTTTCTGAGCGAGTTTTGACAGCCTGGTGCTGAGCAGCTTGTCCACGGCAGCTGAAGCAGCGTGTCGGCAGCTCACCAGCAGCAGCAGCTCCGGTCCTCCATCAGTGTCGCCGGATGTGGTAATGCACAGTATTGCTGTGTGCTCAAAAGTGTCGCGCCACAGCGTAGCCGCCCAAAACGAAATCAATGACGCTGAGCGCTTAAGTTGGAAGAAAATGGACTCAGAGCCAAAAAAGGTGCTTTGGTGGCAAAAAATGTGCGGATATGTCAGCCACTGGTGTAAGCAACTCTGTTGATTAAAATTGAAGCACACTGGCTCTACACATGAAAAAAGTGCCATGTCCACTGGATAGATCCTGTCCTGGCAGAGCTGCAGCCCTGTCACACCTCTGCTGCAGCTCACATGTGCACTACAAGTGTCCTCTCTCTCATAAACAGAGCAGAAAGGAGCCTATTGTCTTATGGCTTCTTAGTTTCTGTTCCACATATATTCAGCTGTCTTAATGACAGGTTCTTTTCATGCACAGGTGGTGAAGTCATAAACGTGCAGCAGGGGGAGGGCAGTGTTTGCCTCAGGAAGCGGGTCCTTGAGTCACGTCGGCTCAAGGGTTGAGTACTTCAACAAGATGACAGCCACCGCTTGCAATAACATACATTGCTCTGACGATACATAAACAGTAATGAGTCAATGAATATATAACAAAAATAAGGCTGGTGGATGTTATTAATGAAATAAATCAAGGTGAGTTCAGACTCGCACGCTGCTAAATACTCACATCGACGTCTGTCTAATATATTCAGCAGCAGCTCTCTGGCTTCATTGTGATTCAAGTGGTTGCATTCAGACACAAAACTGATTTCTATTCCATAGCGGCTGATTGAAAGAGATGTTGTTGATAATCAACATTTGGCCATTCTTAGGAGTGGTTTGTACACAGCCTCAGTAATCGGGGAGCAGGAGCTTTCTTTGGAATGGATTGAAGTGATTATGCTTAAAAAGCGCAGTGGGGGTAAACAGGGTGTTAAAACTGAACTTCAGGATGGTGCCTGGCACAGCCCGCTGGCCTGGGACATGTGCAGGAAATGTGATAAAGGTCATTTTAACTTATGACCTCTGTATCATCCACTGTCTCTACTGATCTTTGCTGTCAACACCACTTTTTATATATTCTGGACAGCATAAAAAGATAAAAGACAAGAAGATTATTTGGACTCCCAGACAGTTTGCGACTGTGTTAAAATATACTATTGCATCCTTTGTGATACGAAATGAGTTGCCTTTTGTGAGTTGTCTTTTTCCGAGTGACCATGGATTGCAGATACTCTTCAAAGAAACTCAACATCACACATTAATTCTTTTCCATTAGCTGCTGAATCTCAAAAGTGGCCTTTAAAATCAAGGCCTCGTGTCTGGCAGCACAGAGATCATTATAAGAATCACTGCATATTCTATCTTCACAAGTGTCTGTGCTCTATTTAAGTTTTCACAGTTCAACTTCAAAAGGATCTCTACAGACACTGAAGGCCTTGATTTCAGAGTGGTGCATTGCTTTAAAGAGAGAGAGTGTGTATCAGAAACTCTTTTTTTCTGCTCCAGTTTTGCCAACAATACACTTTTTGGTTCTTCTAATCTGCTAATCAGCCAGACATATTTTATCAGCAGCTAATTAACGAACGGATGTACGGTGGCTCAGTTTAAGTGCCGCCACAAACATCTGATCTGTGTACAATCTGTTATATTTCCTTATGTTTACTGAGCTGTTTATATGAGCGTGTGTTACTGCAGTACCT
>JAOXYL010000052.1:22468501-22479101 GCA_028564955.1 Terapon puta
TACCTGATCCCTCCGACTGAAAGGTGCCCGTAGGAGCTACTGGCCGCCGAGCTGGAGCGGGAGTTGTTGATGTAGGCTACCAGGGAGTTCGGCGAGGTGCGGATCATGGTCTGCAGGTCAATGCTGGCGTCTGACAGCGGGGAGATAGAGAGCGCCCTCTTCCTGCTCAGTCGGGGTGTGAGCCGCGGGCTGGAGAAACGTGATACTGGACACAGAGACACAAAAGAGACGATGTCAACAAACGCCAGGAAGAACAAACTTGAAGAGAAATACAAAACGTGTTTTCAGTACTGAGAACCTTTCAGACACAGATCCAGATTTTAGAGTGAAAGTGTAAATTCCTCGCACTCCCATCGAATCTCTGCCTGGCCACAATAGAAACCAGCATTTACCCTGAACCATGTTGGAAGAAACAGCGAGCGTTCTGGTGGAGGTCACAGTCATGCTAAGCTACCCTCTATCTCCTGCATCTCTCTCTCACACACACACGCCGAGCTCCCCTATTTAACATTCGCATCCTCTTATACATAATGAATCGCCGCAATCATTCTCAGTAATTATCGTGATAGAAATCTCTTTCAGACTGCCGTACTTGGGAAAGTAAATGGGGGCAATTTAAACAAATTGATCTCAGAATACCATTAAAAAAGAACAAGGCTGACTCACAAAGGTAGGGTTCACGGCCTCCCTCTAGACCTGGTTGTTACACTATTCTCTTATTCTGGTAGGAAGCAGCACCAAAAAGCGACGGGGAAGAATATTTTCCCATGAACTTAAAGAGTTTATTTTTCCATACCTTCTGATAGCCCATCATTCATGTGTGTTTATTTCGTTTAAACGGCCGAGGCATGTCGCTCACACTCCCACACAGACGGACACAGATCCCTCGCTCGGGTCCAACAGGTGCTGCTTCGCGGTGTGAGGGGACGGAGAGCAGGGCCGTTGTGCACACGTGTAATTAGGACATCATCAGAGGCGCGAGGGGCAGGAAGCCCGTAACAGGCCCGTCACAACTCACCTCAGCACACGTTTGCTGCACGTCAACTCTGCCGCCTTCAAGGCCAAGCCAATCTGCGACTCTTTGCCGGTGGAGCTCATAACCCCCGGAGCCAAATGAATCCAGGCACCGCCGTAATCACCGCGCCAGACCCACAGCCATAAACCAGGATCCTACTTCCAAAACTATTATGTTTGGAGGTGGCGAGTCGTAAAGCGGGAGGCATATGCACTTAGTTAAAAGGCCCCCGGGAACTTCAGACGGCAGACGATGGGGGCCCCAAAAAATAGACTGGAGGAGATGATAGAGATGTGTATGAAAGAGTTGGCAAAAACAACAAACGGTCCTCAGGAATGTGCCTCTTTAGAGCTAATAAATAAATGTGTCATCTTTGGTTAACTACACAGAGGAGTAGTAGGGACGGAATAAAAGAGGGAGGAGGGGACGAGGGGAAATGTAGAGCGGCGGTTGGAGAGGCAGGCGACCCCCACCCCCCACCCGGGAACACGGAGCATCGTGGACGAGGAGTTGGTTTTGATAAGCTCCGTACAAGTCGTGCAGCTGCTGGGTTTGCTGCTGCTGGCGGGGCGAGCTCGCCGGCCGCCTTGCCAACAGATTTAATGGGAGATAAGTGTATTAATATTCCCTTTTATAAAACAGGAAACAGGCCCCACAGCCTGGTAGCCTGGCGCCTGCCTCACCCCTCTGGGCGCTGTGCCCAAAACGCCGCCCTCCACCTCCATCATCAAAACCACCTCCTTAATCTATACATAAACCTCAGCTCAGAAAAATGCTGAACGCCTCCAGCAACAAAGCCTAAACGAGTGTAACGTAACCTGAAGAGGTGTGGACAAACTACTTTTGTTCCTCTTTGTGTTGTTCCAGTGGATGTCGCTGGTCCGACCTAATTTTACCTGGAACAAATTTCACACAAAAGCACACACGCTCTCGCCGCTTGGTAAAGGAGTGTTTTATAGGTGGCGGTTATAATTGAAAGGGTGAGCAGGTTCCGGCAGGGAGTGAGAAAACAGATGTTGTGCAGGCCGTGGCGGCCCGGCAGTGTGCGGTAATACGGCATGGCGTGCGTACATGTGGAAATGTGAGTGTGTGTCTATGTGTGTGCCACCGCTCTGTGGGACTGCATCACGGGCTGGTTGTAATTGTGGGATCTGGATTTATATAGAGAGTCATAATTACAGGCGCTCCAGTGCACATCAATACAGTAAAGAAGAAAAAAAGTATTAAAAAGGATGGGAGGGAAGACTGTGTGTGTGTGTGTGTTCGTGTGTGTGTGTGATTATTTTAAGCATTTGCTTGTGCTGTTTTAACTAAAACGGCTTTGTGGAAAATGAAAACACTTTAATTGGAGGGTTCTGTTGATCCCAAGAAGCGGCGAGCTCTCAGTGTCATCCCGACCACGATCACTAGAAGGTTCTGCAAAGAAATGGAACGGAGCCTTTTCTCCCATAAAAACGATTCTAAAATTGTGTTCGTGAGCTCTGTCATCAATGCAAAACTTCAGATTTGTCCTCATGGTCTATTCATGAGTGGCAGCAGTTGGCATGTACCTGTGTTCACTGAGATAGCGGAGCTAACAGAGATAGCTGAATTGTGCCAGCAGCTGACTGATGAGCAGTCTGAGCTGGGCTGTAGCGGAGCCGCACACACAAGCAGCGCCAACTGCTGAACTGTGCCAATACATCCTCAAACATGTAGAGGGAAATGCATCCTGGAACGAGTAAACTATCTCTGCTGACAGAAAAATGTACTACAGTTTACAGGAAAGAACATTTTTCTCCCCCTGACTACGAGCCTGTGAAAGATCTTACTGTGTTTTATTGTGTGTGTTGGAGAGGTTTGCTGTGCAGTGGTCTTCTTTACTTGCATACCTACCAACTCAAAAAGCCGTTATCAGCGTCCATCTTGCAGAACAAGGCTGCAGCCACTTATGTCCCAATCTTTCATGTCATCAGAGGTTCACTTAAGACTTTAGTTCTCCGACTGTGTGACTTTTCTTTCTCCTGACTTTACGGTTCAGGGCAATGACTCCTTGCAGGAAAGGCAAATACTTTTCTGTCACTCCATAACTTTATTATTTAGATTTCTTTTTAAAAAACATGCTTCCAAGAAATTAAAAATCCCCATGCGCTTCAGGGATTAATGGATTCAGGAAAAACCCGACGTCCCGAGCTGTTGGATAATCTTTGGCTTGTCCAACTTGACCTTGTCTAGGGTGAAGCAGGCCTCAGAAAAGTCCCTCTCCATGTGTAAGGCTGCTCCTGGGCACCCCACCCCCCCCCCCCCCCCCCACCCCCCCCACCCATGAGTCTCAGCAGCAGAGGTGCTGTCAAAGCCTTCCTCGTGCCACCAGGGGCCACAGTAGCCAAATGTGAGAGGTTTTTTTTTTTTTTCCTGCCAATAACAGCTCCATGAGGACAGAGGCTCAGTAGACGGACTTCACCCCGGAGCCTCGTGTGCTGAAGTGAACCGAGGCCAAGCGGCTCCTGTGGATCCGTAAATCTCTGTTTTTTTCTTTTTTGTTTGTTTGTTTCAAGTCTCTTGCACCTTTAACCTAAATGCACCAGCACACGAATCACTGTTAGCCGTCCTGTGTATGGCAGCTTGCTGTCATTAATCGGACAGTCCCTCCTCAAAGCGATGTGCAGTTTTCTGCAGGAAAAGTGACAAGTGAGGGTGTGAAGAATGAAAAAAGAGAGCTTGAGACATTCAAGTGCTGCTTATTTTCCAGCCTGCAGACTTTAAGCTGCTGATTGTTTCTCATTAATTTGTTTCTAAAATGATCGTTAACTTTAAAGTATTAATTCATGAAGAGAGATTTTTGGCTTTGTCAGTAAAGACTAACAATACCTCCAGACTGCAGCCAAATAAATCCTGTTTAGACTCATACGTGGGGTATCCTGCACACCCAAAGTTGACTTCCCATTTTTGCTACAGCAGAATTACTCAGTGACACTTCAGTGGTTGCGCCGCATTATCATGCACTGCGGAGAACTTCAGTGATAACTCACTCCCAGGCTTTATTAGCTATATGCCTCTTTTTCCCTCTAGACAAAAAATAATTTCCAGTCCTCAGCCAAATGAAGCTGAGGATCTCATCAGCAGTCCCTGCGAGAAATGACACTGCATTATAGATCAAAGTCAACCTCAAACGTATGTGTACAGTACGGACCCCAAACACAACGATGAGGCCTTCACAAGAGACAAATTGGGCGTGCTTGATAAAGGTGATTAGAGGTCGCCCTTCCTGTTTTGCCATTGATAAAAAGCAGCAAATACGCACAGATGGACAGAAATGACATGTTGTTTTCTCGCTCGATTGTGGAAAAGGGGTTTTGAACATAAAAGAGCTTTCATTTTTATGTTTAATGGTGCCGCAGTGACAGTTGGAAATGTGCCTCGGTTGCGGATGTGGTGGCTTTGACTTATTAATTGGATGTATTCAGTGGGGAAAAACATGCTACATTACATGTGCCACTGCAAAAGGAGACGAGTGCTTACAGAGGCCGTTCTACGTGCAGTTTGCATGTCGTTTCTTTGAGACATTAATTGTCCTTATAAGTATGAATATGAGTGTAAATGGCTGTCTGACGCCCTGTGTTAATAGTATGTGTGTTAGCTCTGTGACAGACAGGCAAACTACCAAGGTTGTACCCCTCACCCAAGTGCATAATACATTACGAGTATTATGTACAGTGCAGTATGTAAATATGTACAGTTTGTGCTTCAAAACTACAACAAAACACAACTGTTAAATACAAATTCAAGGTACTTGTACTTTCCATTGTGTGCAATTTCAGTATGGTGCACATTTTGTTTATATATCTGAAAACCATAGAGCTCCAGATTAGATGATTTTGAATCAGATTTCTTCTGAAAAACTGAAGGATTATGGATTGAGTTTATGGGTTATCCAACATCTGAAGCCAAATAAACTATTAAAAACGTCTTGAAATAGTTGGAAAAGGTGCTGAAAGAAAGATGCTGAAAATAACTATTTTTTCTCTCCTACTTTCTCCTCTTAACGGTCTTACAGGACAGCGATGTCTCAGACGTGATGATTAAACCAGGCCCACGTTATATGCAGTAGTTAAATTAGGAGAACCATAAACATCTACAGCAGTTAAATGCAACATAACCAACAGTTTAGTGCAGCAGCCACGTAAACCGAGAAACATCAAGGTAAACACAATTTCACTGTACAAAGAATACTTTTACTTTTTCTTACCTCAGTCTGTCTAATAACATCTATTTATGTAGTTTAACAGAGCCGACTCTTTTCAAGCTAAACTCTGGGTGTCATTGATGATGATACCAATTCCAAATTGCCTCTTGATTGCCTATTTATTGGAACATTGTGCACTGCAAAGTCTGAATGAAATTTTTGAGATCATGAAGTCTATAAAAGCTAAAAACCTTCAAAGTGCAGATTTTTTTTTTTTTGCATGATTGGTCATAAATCACAATGTGTATTCTTTTCTCAAGTGTTGTGTCCCTTTTTTATTGTGTTTATACAGAAGTTTTCTAACCAAAGATGCATCAGTGTTACATCACTGATTGCTACTGGGATGTTGAATTATCACCATACCCCCGGTGCATAATTTACCATTGTTTTTTTGAGATTCTGCAGAGAACTGAGCCTGCAAACTCCCCAGAAGGACAGCATGAAAACAGACTGAAGAATTTTTCTTTTTTTGATAACATTTCCAGAGCAGAACACAACAGTGTTTTTTTTTTATCATAGTTATTAAACTGCTTGGGTAGTTTGAGTTTGCATGGGGTTTTTCCACATTGTCATTTTTCTTTTTTTTTTCAAACACTAACTCGTGTTATTCTTCAAAAACGGCCATGTAATCTCCGGTCGAAAACACTTACACAAATCTGAATGCGCGCTGAATGACTTTATGTAACGTCGAGTCCAAATGACTGGCTGTTTTATGGCTGAACTCGGATGGAAAGTGCAGCGTTCAGAGAGAGAGAGAGACGCGGGCGGTGACCTAGCATGTGGTCTGCACAGCTTGATCACACTAAATTAATCTACCAAACATGACCAGCACTCCCGAATGGCTCAAAAAGGCTTCTAAGGAACTGGCTAAATCATTTTTTCACCGAGGGCCGTTTGATTGGCTACTCGCTATTAAATCTTTCAATCACTCTAAACTCACTTAAGGGCCGCGCTGTAATTTTATCTATTTATTACATATTCCATATAGGCACCGAGATTATTAAAAAAGGGACTCGACTGGATTGCCATTAAAGGTAGCTGCAACTTTTATTATTGCTATGGCTGAAAAAGGCAAATTTGCTTTTGGGTAATTAGTTGAATAAGGTCCATCCATATCCGTTGGCAGCGCCTGACAGTTGGAGGCTGTTAGGCGTGTGAAAATGAATTTCCTCTCACTATGAAACTAATTATAGACATAAGAGCTGAGTGGGAGATCTGCAGTTTGGTCGGGCCCACGCTGAGCAATGTGTACATAACTGATACACATATCAGCGATAGGTCATCACAGTTCGCGGTTCAAAGTTGTAACTTGATTCACAACTTTAGGCATTAAACACAGACGATTCAAGTGGTTAGTGTTGTCTTGCGTGGCGAGGCTGCAGGGCAGGGGGTGAGATTTAATGTATGGGGAGGGTTGCTCTAACATGCTATGACGTGAAAAACAAAAGTGTAAAAAATTAAGTGTTGTGAAAAAAAATGAACATTCAAATTGAGTTGAATCACTTGCTGCATTGTGAGGGTGAAACTAACTAAATTCAGTGAACCATCACATGCAGATTTACACTGTTGACCAATAGCAGTCCATCTCTACATTGCTGATCTTTCAGGCCATGGAGAGCTGGTGAGGCCAAAGTAAAGGAAACTGCAGAACCTTATTGGCTGTGCTGCTTCATTCACTTTTAATCTGATCTCTTCTGCTGGAATTATAAACTGATCCATGAAGGGAGAATCTTATTTTTTTAGATTTGTGTCTCATAATCTATCAACCAAATGTTTCACCCTCTTCTATAACTCTTTATTAAACATGATGTACAGTGAGTTGAGAACTATCCGATGTTAGCATGTACCTGAAAGAACCAAACATACAAGATCAATTCTGAAATGAGATCTTATTATTGTATTATTCTTTCTAGTAAAGAAGAGAGAATTTCGCCACACTTCACTTACTCAGCTTTTCAAAATAAGAGCATGTTTTCCTCACCGTTACTTTAGGACCAACCTATGAACATTATAGGCAAAGTTCTGTACTAAAATTAAAACCACCTCTCATTGTGTATCATCATTTATCTTTATGGGTATTTGTTGTTTTTGAGTTCTCCTTTCACTGTTTTATTAACCACATCTTTGACTTGCATCTTAAAAACAGAATAAACTGGGATGAGGGCAGATGGCCAAAAGCTGCTAACCCTTCTCACTGCCATCGGTCAAATTGACTCACTTTATACTGTGAAAAAATCGAAAATATAACCTATATTAACATCTCCACACTTTGGAGGATGAATGCAGTATTCACTTCTGTCCTTCGCAGCCTGAAACAGCTGCCTTCCTTTATTCAAGGATGTGAGTTTTGGTGAATGCACCTGCGTCTAACATGTCCAGATTCTTCCCTTTAAGACTCCTCCTGGTTATAGTTCCCACATTTTTGTCCAAGTGGACCTGCAACAAAAGGATTAAGTCGAACAGTGACCCCCCTCCCACCCCCATCCTCCCCAACCAGCACACACAATTTAAAGTTTTATTTATTTATTTATGTATAAGAATACACCATTGTTATTAATGAGCCTTACAAGGGAGAGCAATACCACCAAAATAATTTCATGGTGGTCCAGAAAATAATGTAGCTTAATAAAAACAAGTATAATTGCAATTTCTTCTTTCTCTGATTAATTCAGTGGCGCTAATTACCTCGTTTTTTTTTCATGCTCCAGAGCTGTGATAATTATTTTTATATTTTTTTGTGAACATGGGGGGAAGAAAAGGGAACGCGATAGAACATGAGAAAGAGAAACTACCATGGGGCCTTCCTCGCCAGATATAAGGAAATGCGATGCCCGTGAGCAATTATTTTCTTCATACAATTGGACATTGTACATTTGGGAGCACGTGCCGCGTTCCCTCATGATATGTCTTTGCTGTTTTAATTTTTTTCCCGAGCCTAATATCTGCCGACACAGCTCGCTCGGAGAGCTCAAAACCACACGAAAACCTCGAGTATAATCGCTTGATTTTGGACAGCCCACATTCTGAATGATGAGTGGGAGAATGTATTTTTAATAAATCCAGTAATAGTAAAAGTGTAATCAGTTTGCAACCAGTGTCTTCTGAGCATGAAATCACCCTAATTACTCTCCTACCTCTGACGGTGGCTGATCAATCGGACGTTTCAAAAAGGGGATAAAGGCGAATGCTGTGTTTTGTAAAAAATGTTCCCCCCCCACTTTTTCTAATGAGTCGAAGTACAGATTACAAAGTGCAGCGCACTTCTCTAAATTTGGGATATGGCCACGGGATACAAAATTGTGAAATTCACTTCCTCCTCCCTGTTAATTTATTAAAAAAAAGAGACAAATCAATTATTAATCAAATGGCAGAGATGTTTTTCATCGTTCTCCTCATCTAACCTGAGTTGTGAAATCACCTGCGTATCGCCTCTGCAGCATCGCTCCACGCTGGTATTTAATCCCGCCTGCTCTCCTCTAAATTACCTTCAATTCTTCCAGCCTCATCTAAGAAACAATTGTGAGCTAAATACTGTGGAATGGGCCATAAATTAGACCAAAGAGGTCGACGTACAGGTATGCATCTTCATTGGTAGAAGCCCAGGGGCAGAGGGAGGAACATTTTTTAGCTCTTAATGGACCAAAAACAATTAGATGAAATAAGAAAAAAAAACCAATGCACGAACAAGGCTAAGCATGAAACTTTAAAACCGCTTAATTGTGTTTTATTATGAATTGATTTATGATGCTGATTGCTATGATACATCAGCTGAAGATGAATCTTCCTTAATGGCATTATTCAGTCTGAATTAAACCATTATTACAAACACTATTTAGTCATGTTTAGTTAGACGTTTTCTGTGCTCTCTCCAACAATAGCTAGGCTAACACTAAAAGATGATATTTATACACACTTATATAGACAGTGAATAACTCACAGAAACATTTTCTTGCTGCTTTTTATGTTCACATCTTTATTACAAGCACATGCTCGCAGCCCACGCTGATTAATGTAATTCTAAAGAAAGTAATGTAAAAGTAAAATGAATGAATAATGGATGACAAATCATATTAACTGTATCAGGCAGGGAAAACTGTGCATCGGGGGCCGTGCTCACAAAGGTAGACCTTTCTCTATCCAATAATAAATAGACAGCCACTCTAATCAAACGAACATCCCACTGCACACTCCTCAGGATGCCCCATTGCATCAGGATATTTCATTTAATTAGGCCAGATCCCTTTCAACTCCGCCGCAACGTCACTGTGCAGAAATGTCTCTGGGACCAGCATGGACTCGAGGTTTTAGTCATTAAGAAAATCAGGTCAGCCTTTGCATCTGGAGGAAATCCATGGCAAAATATGTAATTATACCCATGCATACCAGCATTGTTTTTAATGAGCTATTTCGAGTCTCGGAACAAGCTCTCACCTCAGAGCGCGTGCATACTTTGACACCGGCGACGCCCAGCTATTTCTCCTCCACTTCCTCTATCATAATTGTCATTCATTACGGTTGCGGGGCATGCATGGTAACGTGTCGCGTGCACCGACGTGTGTCAATATTGCATCACCCAAAACAAAGATGTTTGAGTCTTAAAGCAACTCAGAAGCCCTGATGGGTAAAAATCTGTGAGTGGAGTTTGAAGCTTCCGGCCCACAGTGTTATTCTGCAGGAAAAAGTAGAAAAATGCTGAAAAAGGTTCGTCATTTTTGTTTTCCCTTGTGACGGCGTGTTGGAAAAGCCTGCGTGCACTCGTGGCACAGTTTGCATGATTAACACATCACGTCTTGTTAGACTTTAATTGTATAATCATACCAATGATTCTTTCTTTTATGAGAGTGAAAACGTTTTCTTTCTTGCATTTCTGGATTGTATTTAGCTTCACGTCGCCTAATTACAAGCAACTGGGTGACTTGAGAGACTCTGTTTATTGGACTCGGCTCTGGCAACTTGCCATGACATGAAGTCAGAGAATTAGGCAGCTGGGAAGCGAGCGGAGATCTGATTCAATTCCTCTGACTTAAGCTAATCACGATAGAAACGTCTGCTCTGTTTTGCTGAAATTCGTCGTCTCCCGGTAGATGAGAGAAGACGAGGAGCGGCTACATGTGAGCATCAGACCAGGCTATTGTTTAGTCAGGTCTTTTTGATACACTGCTCCGGTACATTTACCAAACATTATGAGGAACCGTTGTCAGCATCCATCAACGTGTGCAACTCCAACCTTACCGCCGATGATTTATGTCCATACTGGAAGAATCTGCACCTCACCGTTTACATCCAGTGCAGGAAGTAAAGTGTAGTTTGCGGAGGAAGTAACGCCTGGACTTCACCACGGTTTTTCCCCTTCCTTTGTG
>JAOXYL010000052.1:22520172-22539696 GCA_028564955.1 Terapon puta
AGCTTATCGCTTCTTGACTGGCTCCATTGTTCATGTGACCGATTTCATTTTTCTCATCTCACTCTGGTAATCAAATAAGATATTCCCCAAAACGCAAACTATTAATTTAATCAGTCACAAATCAGTTCTGTTCTTTGGTGTTCGCTCGTGATCATGTGACCAACGTTCCCCTGAGGTCACATGATGAAACTTAGTCAGGTCCATTTAAAGAGGAAGATGGTGAGTTACAATTGAAATCTATGTGTTTAGTCCTGCCCACCCTTTTAGGATCAGATTAAAATGCTGTAACACGTGCGACTAAAATCAAACGAGAATTAAAATAATAAACTGCGACAAAGAAGCAACCATCTTGGCTCTGTGACGTTTGTGTGGGAGGTTTTTCAGTTTTTCCTCCTCGGTCCTGTATTTAAGACATGTTAGGACAGGAGCCACTGAAACGTGGGCTGGGACAGATTTTCTTTGTTATACCTGTGTCCACCGCATTTACTTAGACAACCTCATCTGCTTATTTTGCCGGTCGCTCGGTTTAACCGTGGCCCGTCTGCGTCCCGTCCGTAGTGTCACAGCCCAACAGAAAAGAGTCACCCTGCTGGGGATGTGACCATGAAAATATACTGTAAAAGTTTATTCTTTCATAAATGTTTATGGAATTCCTCCGCCCTCGCCGCTGACTGGGCACGACGGTTTTGGCTTGGTTTCTGTCCGCGAACCATTTTATTTTAAAGTTTGAACCCAGTTCATCTCTGGCAGGTGATACGTACGAACAAGCCCGGCTCTATGTGCCTCTCGGTGATTAGGGTAATTGCTAAATGCTAGCAGAGGAAACCTTAGATCTGTAATTACAAGAAGCAGTGTTTCCCTCAGGAGGAATTTCACTGATGGCAAAAAAAAATCAATTTCCTCATCTTGTTTTCTGGGGCAGCTACAACACAATTACAGCAGGCATTAATTGTAAAGACACCGACTGTCCACCGAGACGCACCTGAACAGAGTGAGAGGAAGTGCAGAAGTTTCATAAATAAAATGCACATTCAATCAAACACACCTCCTCCCTGCAGAGAGACGGTGGTGTAAACTTTCAGCTGTGTGTATTGTTTTATACGACAGATGAGTGAGTAAAGACAGACACGCACTTTCCTTCATGGGTGAGTGTTTTTTTTTTTTTTTTTCGCTGTGATTGAGTCTTTCCCTCCAGCGGCGTTCCTACGAAGGCGGACCACAGCTGGGGGGGGGGGTGGCGGCGGTGTGGGAAGGGGTGAGGGGATCTGAACCGGAAGAGCCCGACCACAGACTGTCCGCCTGTGGACCGACCCGGCCGTAGGAACCAGGCCTGTTTACACAAGCGCCTCCCGCCCGTGTTTACAGCGAGCACACATTTTCGTTTTGCCACGTCTAAACTCCTCTGACGTTTATTTTGCTTCGCTTGAACTGTGAGTGTTAGGGCTACATTAGCGGATGAAAGTAGCCGGAGTTGGAAAACGGAGGGTCGCGCTGGGTCGTGGAGATTGAGGGTTGACGGCGTGGAAACGCACGGGCGCGGACTTTAAACAAGGTCTTTAGTAACACGCAGCGTCTTCCTGTCTAAAGAAAGCGGTTGCCTGAGGCGACACCTCAGAGGAGAGGACGGAGCTGGGCACCTTATTCGGCTGATTCCCATCAGCCCGGCAAACAAAACGGGCAGGAAGTGTCTTAGAGGCAGGGCCGTGGATTACACACTGCATGCTGGGAAAGCGCTTTCTGTTTAAGAGAGGATGAAGCACAAAAAGAAAAAGGGAAGTACAAGCTCGGGAGAAGGGAGCGACTGGAGGGATGGGGAGAGAAAGCTGGCTGACGGGGTGTTGGTTAATCCCCTAAAGCATCCATATATTGCCTCCACCTCCTCTCCCACTGCTTGTAAACTGCGAGGAATGTAACATGTTGTCTTTGGGCCCTGAGTGGGTAGACGCCTCTGGTACAGAGAGATTTATATGTGCAGAGAGCATACCAAGATCCCCCCCCCTTTTTTTTTTTTAACTGTGGAGACTTTGAAGCAAAGGCAGAGCGTTCCAAAGAAACAACCAATATCAGAAATGTCCTCTCATTTGAGCCTGATTTATGTTTCATAACCACATTAGAGACCTGCCAAAGGCTGTCAGCCCTCCATTCAGTCAACAGCCACTGGCTCAGAAAATACAATTTGAAGACGAGGCTGCTTAATATTTGTCTTTATGACTGTCCTCTAAGCATTCACTAAAATAAACATTTGACTTGAGATATTCTTTTTCAAAACTAGGAAGACAAGTCTCTATAGTGCTTTCAACTGGTTAAGAATTCCTCTGAACTCTATGGTTGGATTCGGCTTGGGGTTTCTTAGCTTACTTATTTCAAGTAAACATAAAAAAGAATCCAGGGAACTCGTGTATAATTCAGTTTTGAATTAGATGTAAAAAAAAAAAACAGTAATGATAATACATGTATATACAATATATTAGTCTTCAAAACCCTTGTGAACAATTGCTACCAATGACTGGAGGAGAACCGCACTGCTTCCTACTGCGGTTCTTCTCTTAGTATGTAGGCCAGCACTTCTATGATGAGAACGCCTTGTAATGAGTGATGATAGAGGAAGCAACTTCAGCAAGTACTCAAAAACCTGTTTTTTCTTCGCTTTTTACAGCGATCAGCGCGGCCAAAAAAAAAAAACGATGAAAACACTGATTATCCTTTTTTGACTAATCTTTAAATCCAGCCTTATGAATGAAACGAGAGTCCTGATGAGACGGAGAGAACGAAAGACGGAAAAGAAAGGGATGTGAGGGTGGAAGCTGGGAGGGGAGCTGAGGGGTGACTTGGAAAGTGACCAAGTTAACTGTTTATAAAAGCCACATGAATTATCACAAGCACTGCTCTCTAACCCAGATAGCCCATCAGCCATTCAAGTAGTTCAGATGTTTTTTTTGTTGTCTTTTTTCCAAGTCGGCCCCACTACGAAAGAAAATGTGAATGAAAAAAAATGGTACTTTTGCATTGGATGTGTCCAGACCAGAGTACACAGACTGGATATATCAGGCACAAAACCAAGGCGTAAACCGACTCTGCAGATGGTGAAGTTTGCGAATGGGAGGCCATAAAGTGAAAGCCATTCCGGGACAGAAACCATATCAGTCTCTCTTGAAGTCATTCTTGGAGGACGGCGGTGATTTCCTGATAGTGTGCGGCTATAGACCCTGACAGGAAAATAAACAACATTGGGACTTGGTCAATAGGCCTTCCTGTAAGCTTGTTGCTCGCAGGTCTTCTCAAGTATCAGGAAAGGCATTATTGATATGCCGTTACCAAATGTTACTGTAGATGACACCTGATAGAGCCGATTCTTTCTCAACACTGGGGATACGAACGCGTACTTTAGGCTGTTAAAAATGAAATCCATGACATGTTTGGAGGCCTCAGGAGCCAGGGGAGGTGTTTCTTGTATATGCAGCCTGGTAACTTGATCTACAGCATTTCTTTAAATAGGAAAGATAACATAAAGTTGCACCCGACTGCACACTTAACCCACAAGCTGTTTACCTTGGTCAAAGAATAATTCACGTGTCCGGATGTTACTGAGTATCGTGACCACTGAGAAGAACAGCATTTTTTTTTTAAGTAGAATACTTCAGGCATCTGGACATGAATTCTTGGATTCTTTCAACTAAGGTGGAGGTTCAAGGAGTTAAACCAAAAGGGGGCACAGGGGTCTGGCATGAATGCGGTCATCCCTGCATAACCCCGGGCCACTGAGCCACCCACCCCCCTCCTCTACCTCTCACCCGATCTGTGGAACCACAGCAGCGTAAGAGCCTCATTTAGGGGCATAGAAAGAAAGGCAGAAATCTCTTTCTCAGGAAGATTAGTGGCTGTCCCTTTGGAGTAGGACGGGGAGGGAGCTGGGAGAGGTGGGGGTCTATTTTTCTCTGGGACATTTTTCTCTGCGAGGAGGGGCCGCGACCCGCTCCAGAGCAGCCCCCAGAGAAAGGCCCTGTGGCCAGCCCGAAGACCCCAACGGAGACGCTTCCAACTGGCTCCATCTAAGACGAACCCATGATAGGCATCATTAAGCGACGGCACCTTATCGCGAAGTCACACTCTACTCTCTGCAAGAGTAATTATACCACACTGCCTTCATCCATCTGCACTGCAGTGACCACTCCGAGTCCGAGGCTGATCCATTTTCATGTGTAAAAACTGCCGGTCGGGTGATTTAGTGCTGTATTCTGTTTGAGTACAAGTGAGACAAAGGTGAGGATTTTTTTTTTTTTGCAGCATCTCTCATTGGCACCCACCTTAGATACATCAAAGTTGTGAATAATTTTTTTGTGGACAATGTGTTTTTTTATGCTGAGGAACATCAATCTGCGTTGGGACTTTGCAAGCTACGGCCAAACTCTAAGAAAGATGAATACAACACAGTGGTTAGGCAGAAATAATCAGTGTTACCGAGCTTGTCTGCTCCACTGGCCTCGTACAGTCAACACCAAAGTGAAGAATGATAGAAAAATTCTTCTTTGGAAAACTTTCTCAGAATATAATAAGGGCCATAAAACAACAAGTTGGCAGATCTGCGTTCGAAACTGTCGCTCTCGTACGGAGAAAGAGTCCGCATGCGAGTCTTTGGTGTGAAAGAGGGGGCGCATCAATCACAGGTATTCCTTTGAAATCATGAGATGTTTTACAGTCCTGGTAGCGGGCACCTAATCTGAACACATGTTACTCTGACATGGTAAAGCACAAGCCGACACAGACTTGTAAATCCTGGGGCCTTGGAGTCGGGTTGCAGGAGCCTGTGGAAGCAGGCCCTGTAGCTGTGAGACAGATGCAGGCTGTCACAGAGAATGTGGGTGCCCATTTAAAACCATTAACAAGCCCCTCAGAACGAAGCCTGACTCCCATCCTGAGACCTGAGCCCAATCTGCACTTTTGCACCAAGCGTCACCGGTCTCTATCGTCTTTCCTCCACCTCCTCTTGGACCCTGACACACCGTGCAGCAACGGCCAGACACGCTTCCGTTATATCTCCGCAACTAGAGACACCAACAAGTTCAACAGGGCAAGGCATGTCTGTATGAAACACAAGCAAAGTGAGCTCTCATCAAAGCTATGAGGTTCGTGGCCAGCTGACACCATGGATTAGGGTGAACAAGATGTTCACAGGATGTTTCTGCTTAAGTTTCACTATTGTATTGTGTGGTTTCACTTACAAGTTTAAAAAAAAGCTAGTCTGCATGGATTGGTGTACTTTGCAATTCTATTTCAAACGCAATATAGTCGAGTAAAAGAAGAGCTTTAAGTAAGCCATTTTGTGACATGGTGAAGAATATTTCCAAGCTACTTTATTTATTCACATTCGTCCCATATTTTTTGTTTCCACATGCATGCTAATTTGAGAACAGATTCGAATAGAAAGAAGGAATAAAAAAAAAAGCAAAAGCATTAAAACTATCTAATGATATACTAATGTCCTACTTTTATTGTTACTTTTACAGTGTAAAAAAAGAGTAAGTTTTGTGATGGCAGGCCACCAGGCCCTTCATTAAACAGTAAAACTATTTGAATGATATGTTCCTGCAGCGGCCCCTCAGATGATGGCAGTGTGTCTTCCTGAGGGCTTTCAGTGTCCATCAGCTGGTTACACCAGCAGGCGTTAGTAATTTATAAGACCAGATACCTCAGAGGCCTGAACAAGGTCCTCAAACCTCATTATAAGGGGTTTTCATCACACATTCACTAATGAAAACAAGAGCTCTCATCTTTTAATTATGACCCCTTTATAGTTGGAATCTTGCACACCCTGCACCCTCTGTGTTACCTCACACAAATAACCCCCGATGGGTGCAGACCACTTTTTTTCAGTGCTGCAAGGTTATGAAAATTCAACCCCCACAGCCTACATGGTACACAATGGTCATAACTGTGTAAATGACTAAATTATTCATATTATGGCAAGCGCAATATTTTCTTCTTTCTGGTTTGAAAAACTTGTGGCCTCTTTGTGGAGATGCCAGGCAGGGCGTTCTGAAACGTCCTAGTTTCTCACCCCGCATCCCTAAACAATTAATGCTCATGGCTCCTCTCGTGGCAGGCCACCAAGCCCATCATTAAGCAGAAATACCGCTAACGCCACAATGTCAGATGACATCTTCTTAGCATTTCAAAGGTGCTTCCCTCATCCCAGCCTTTATCCAAGGCCTCTGATAAACCATGTTGTCCACTGCTATGCCAGCCTTTTTTAGTAATTCATGAAATTTACACTCGGGAGGTGAGAACAAGGTCTTTCGACCTCATTATAACATTTTTTCATCACCCATTCTCTGACATCTCTGGAACACGCGGCCCCCATCTCTTCGTCTAACTCTTTTCATATGCCACCCAGCTACATTTGTGAATAGCCATAATATGTCAGTTCACTGTAATGTGGATAACATGATCCAACAGAAAACAAAAGGACGTTTATATTACACTAGCTTTTTAGCTTTTAAAATGAACAGCTGAGGTTCTGCTGGTTTCCCAACAATTTAATTTATTTCCCCTTTATTATGTGGATTACCTTACTGTATGTCTAGCATATCTCTCTATCTATCTATATATCTATATATCTATCTCTCTAGATATATATATATATATATATATATATATGTTTGTGTGTGTGTGTGTGTGTGTGTGTGTGTGAGAGAGAGAGAGAGAGAGAGAAAGTNNNNTATATAACCCTAACCTATGTCTATACATAATGTGTGTGAAGGGTAAATGATAAATAGCTGTACCTCTGGTCAGAGTGGTGGGTGAGGGTTTCTTTGGGATTTCTGAGAAGCTGCTTCCATCCAGACCTGAACCCTTACACTCCTTCTTCTCAGTGGCTGTTGGAGCTGAAGTCTCCATGTTGCTCTTCAATTTCTGTCACAACCTGGAGGAGCAAGAGACACACATGTTGGGTACATATGCGAAACTGAAAAAAAACAAGTTGAAACTTAAGTTACGGAAGGAAAAACAGTATCTTATTTGAAGAAGCATTAGTGGTGAAGAATTATCCAAAATGATGGAATCCAGGCATTACAGAAGTGGAGTGGGGCAGCGGCTTGCCTGAAATTGTTGTCAGGATTTTGACTAAATATAGAATTTCTGTTTTTAACCAGAGATGTGATTTTTGTCTGGAATGCTGAAGATAAACACTTATATCTGAAATAAAATGTCACTTGTGCTTTTTGACCACAAATTTGGTCACACTCCTTGGACTTGCCTTTAGCAAAGCATCATGGTTGTTTCTATCTTTCATATTTAAGCTAAATATAATCCCAATTGAATCTTATTTTAACCTCTGCGATCTTTTTGGTCTCAAACCAGCTCCAATTCAAACCCGATTCTCTTCAATGTCGTGAGAAAACTTTCATTACAATGTCAATGCTGTGATTTCTCTGTATTTATCCTGTCAGTGTAACTAATGTCAGGTCAGGCCCTAAACACACATACAGGTTTCTCAGTTTGATGTAATGAGTTCACAGTGCTCTTCTCTACCAATTGTGAACACGAGTGGCCCTTTGCACTGAGGTTTGAGCTGCACGGGCTGAGTCAATACGTCCTCACGTCTGTGTGAAAGGCTCCATGACTTGGCAACGGGCCACTTGTTTGACTTGGTGGGACCTACAAGATCATCCTCTGCCCAGAACAAACAACACCCGGGCTCGGCCTGCGGGGGAGAAGCCGCTCCACGCTCTCCAGTTAGCGCGAGTTTCTCCATCCCACCTGCCTGCACACGCCAGCGAGAAAACGTCTGTTCGGTTTGACAGGATGCCGAGACGACTAGAGACGGCTGAGCAACTGGATGTAATCGGAGGGAGACTTTAGATTTCACAGGTGTGAGGAAAAGGACTCGAATGAGCCTTCAGTCTGCTCCTCACACCTGTTGGCAGCTGTTTGAAGTTAGCTGGTTAAAACAAAGACACGAAAACCAGGTCTTTCTGTACTTTCAGGTCAAATACAAGAAAAGAGTTTACCTGACTTGCACACAAAGGACACAAACACTCTAAAACATTCATTTTCACTCAAGTCAGAACAATGTGACCTTTGGCAGTAAGAAAGACCTTAAAGACATTTTGTAAAGGACCTAATGAACGCATTAAAAGCACACTTTTTGTAATACCGTTAAGATTTAAACTCAAATAAATAATTAGGAGTGCCGAGAATTATACTGTCATTCAAAAGAAAAAGTCATTGTTCAGTGAACTGGTTACCGGCAGACAAATGTGTGAAGTGCTGTTTTTGGTTTCATGTGGATATCCAACATGTCATTCTTCATTGTGAGGTGTGTGTATTAGCAGCCGTGTCTGTGACCCTTTGGAGGTGCCAGTCGCCTGTAACCGAGCCAATGTAAGCCGATTAGAGGTGGGTGACTAACAGGTTTAGGCTGCATCTGTTTCTTTTTTTCCCCGGTGCCAACATGTCCTTGGGTCTTGTCTCGGAGAACTCCGTCACTCTGACATCACCTTTGTGATAGAATTTAATGTGCTCTTTAATGGGCTTTTATCTTATTCAGAGTTGGCCAGAAAACAGGCTCTTTCTGGTTGTGAACCCTCTTGGCCCAGATAAGATGTGTCCACGAACACGTCAGTGCTCGCAGTAACAGAGTTTGCCTTTCAAGCAGCCTGCCCCTTAAAAATAACTGAGAATCCTCCCTTTAACATTACCGTCTGATGAACATCTGGCACCACATTAATAGCTGTTTCCAAGCTTTTACAGCATGCCAACTATTTGCTTTCCTGTGCCTGTGAACCTCCAGCCAATATGTTGATGAAGAGAGGTCCGGGGTACAAGCACCTGTAAAGGTCAGTTCACTAAAAATAATAAAGAAAATACAGCAGCAGGTGCACTTTAGGAGACTGTTGGAAAACACTGCTCGAGTCAAACTTCGAGATCTGAGTTCATTTCTCCTTACTTGGCCCCAACTTCACCCCGACACCCCCACCCACCTCTTTCCTTGATTCTGCGGAGCTGTTACATTACACCCCCCCCCACCCGGTGTCTCCCTACAGACCAGACCCGTGTTGCCCCCGATGACAAGGAAGCCCAGCTCTGACAGGCTGGTACAGGTGTCAGGAACCAGGCGGACAGATGGCAGGGGCCAAAGGCGAACAAACAACAAGGGTGCACTTCTTTTCTCATCTTCTGGTTGGCTGGGCAGCCCATTGCTGCACGAACAGGATAAGGCCTCCCCCCACCCCGCCCCCTCCTCACCCCACCTTCTTGTGCCATGTGACCATAGGCTGGGGACTTCAGATAGCAGGGTAAGATTACCCCCAGTTCCAATTCACACAGTGACCAAACTCCCAAGAAATCAAATGACGGTTTAGATGTTATAAATGAATCTTCCATTTTAAGTTACGCCTGATATATCACCTCTTTAACCTCCAACTACGTGATAAAAACGTCTACACCTGGTGTTTTGAATGCAGTCCCAGGAAGTGATGCTGAATAGACCACCTCCAAACATACTAGTTTTAAAATCGACGCCCCAGGATCGGCTTCACTGTTTGATCACCAAATGATTTCTGAGAAGTGCGGAGCAAAAACACCCCGGCAACCTCAGCAGCAAAATCTCACAGATTACTGCTTTAAATGATTTATTTAGTTCATTTTGCTGCAAAGCTGCTTTTTTTCGCGGGTAAGGCTAGACTAACCATATCCGAAACCTTAACCCGAAGTTTTACAGTGAGGCTGCTTTGTTCTTGTTCCTTCCTGCCACACGGCCACAAAACTGGATGTTTTTTTCCATTGAGAAATGCTTATTATTATCTTACAAACATTCAAAGTGAGGTTTTGTGAAGAATCTGCGCTGTGTGTTTTTCCCAAGTGCAAGGCTGGAAGTGAACACAGATGCCAAGAAATATGTCTTGCCTTTGATTAATTCAACAAATTCTTCAATTCTTTTTTTTTTTTTTCACTCTACCCACACTAAGAAGAACCCGACGAGGTCCTGTCGTCTATTCTTACATTTAATTATTCATAGCTAATGTAGGTAGCAGAACATGGCTGTTTTTTTTCACACAAAATGGCAAATATTAACAGAGAGAAGTACAGTTTATTGCAGACGTTGTACATCTTGATTTTCCTCCAGCAGCCATGGCTCTGATGGAGCATCCAGGCATGCCACTTAACCACATGAGGCACAGGAAAAAGACTGAGGTAATGGGGAAAGTCACTGTTATGTTTTCTCCTGCCAAGGTCAGCCTTAAAATCATAAGACTCCCACTTCTTTCCAATGCACAATCACTTTTTGGGCTTTTTTGGCAGATAAACTACAGATATCTTGAAAGTCTCAATGGTCACTTATTCAGATTATACCAATCTGCTGCACTGGCAGACTTTCTGTGATTTAAAGGGGACAGTCTTCCTGCCTTGTCTTTTTAATTTACTATCAACCCCTTCTCCGCCGCAGACCTGCAGGACTTTTGTTATGAGACCTGGCGTGTGTTTTCCTTAGCGCCTCGCTCAGTTTCAAGTGTTCCTCTCCTCCACTACCGTTCAACAGCTCCCCTTTCACCAACACTGAAAGGAATGCAAACACACATCAAAGGAGGCCCTCTCATTTTGAAGATTTCCAGGCTTTGCTCTTCTTACTTTCTTCCTTCCTATCTTTCAGTCAATGCGATCCGTATGCTGGTAGGCTCTCTTTCCTGGCAGCGCACACACACACAAACACACACACTTACACGGGTGCTCACGGTGAATCTGCACACACACACACACACACACGATGACAGGCTCACCAACTGTCCCACTCTGCTCACTTGGCAAACAGCAGAGATGGATAGGTGAGGTCTCCTGCCCCTATGCCACCTGCAGACCTCTCTGCTCGGCTTTCCGATGGCGACGCTCATGCAGGTCAACATAACAACCGCCGAAAGCCCAAATACGGTTTTGTTTGACATATTTCTGCGTCTTCATCACAGGCGCGATGTTGACGTGCTTCTTTGGAGAACTGGGAGATTTTATCGTGATACGTTTGGTTATCTGAGTTTTCACCGGGCGACTTCAGAGGTACCGAGATGATTTGGCTTTGTTGTGAGACAGTCACTTAGTTACAACCTGTCCTACACTTCTGAGATACTGACTTACTTATTACAACTCTACTTCACTTGATTTCAGAGTGAAATATTTTTGTGCTATTGTTACATTTCATTTATTATATCATCATCATATTCATATTTACATGGTGGGCTCGTTTTGGATCAGCTGATGGATTATTATTGGTATAACATACACAACACTATATAAAGCAGCTAAAACTGAAAATAAAAAAACTAACTTTGGTTAAAGCTGCTCTGATGAATACACATTTTTATATTACCGATTGAGAAAATGAGTGAGTGTAATTTGAAAGGCATTTCCTGTGACAAACCCACAGAGGACGATGAGCCAAGTGTGCAGTTTCCCTCGGCTCTACAGAGCATTTCTTTCATTTAGCTGTTTGGTTTTCTTACCTTTAGCTTTAATTTTGTGATTCAGTTTGATCGCTCTCATCGCCGTCGTTGTCAAAAAAAAAAGCTGTAAAAACCCACCACACACGACCTTTGTGACAATACACACACCCCACATAAATTTCATATTTATTTATTCACCCAATTTTATCCCATCTAGAAGTTATTGTTTATTTCTTATCCTGATTTAAACTGTCCTGTGTCTGTCTGTTCATTATATGTTACCTGTTGTTTCAGTTTTTTGTATGTTCCTGGAAATTTGAATTTCCCCGAGGGAGTCTAAGTCAAGTCTAAGTCTAAAGGACAACATCATGCAAATACTGACAATTATTGGCTCCATTTCATTCCTGGGAAGCAACATTTGAATGCATGACCTGGAATGGAGCGCTTCACTTTGACGTAAACTAAGCAAATAATCTTTGTCCACCGCTGCTAAAAAAAACCCCTCCCTGAGCTGTGAGACACAGTGAAAACCATCCAGTCCATGCTCGGCTGCAGCTCTCCACCCCTCCTCCAACTCTACACGGGCAAAAGGCTAAACTTGATGATACACTGGGATGAATGGCAGGAATGCTGGAACCGTCAGATCTAATTTACAGGTGGACAGGTGTAGGAGAGAGGGGAGGAGGTGGTGAGGGAGTCCACACAGGCTTCTTCTTTCACCGCGCTTCAGTTGGAGCTTCACTATATCTGGATCCAGAACGGCTTTTTGCATAATTCAGGGAAAATACAGCTGTTTTTCTCCTCGCATGGCGAGCCTAACCGACCTTGGCCCGGACTCTCACCGGCACTCTGCGACTGTTGAGAAACCTTTCATTTAACTTACCAAACGTTCCCTCCATGAGAACCCTTTTCACTTACCAAATACTTCCTCCCTCAGACGGGCCGGTTCATTTTTAGCCTCGGCTGCTACGCCGCCTAACAGTCAGATGTTCACTGAGACTCCCACCACTGTTCCGTCTTTATTCTTCATATTCTGACGTTGTTTTTGGTGCCGAGCTACTTCAACACTGTTTATCCTTGAAACATCACCAGACTTTTCAATCTGGAAGGAGAAAAGTAATACGCAATAGGAACTGTGGTCTTCGGGTAAGGACCAAGTAACATTTTTACTGAGGAGTCGCTGAGCAGTTATCATCACCACGGCCACGTTTAATTATAGGTGTGGACATACAGCTGATTGAGATTAAGAGTAGCGGTGTAAACTGGATTTCCAAAATAAAAGCCCTGCACACTAACACAATTTTAACATTCACCCAGCTGGATTTTGAAATTCTATGCGAGCCAAAGAGTTTTTTTTCCTTTAACGCACCCAAACAAACATTCCTCCCTCAAATTTAGTGACGATTCAAAGTTAAGTTTTACATAATAACTTTCAATAACTTTTGAAGTCCGCCAAGTTGCGTTGCGTCATCCCAAAGCAATTCATATCAGAGCGAGAATGCTTTTGATGACACACAACAATGGACGGCAACTTTCAGAGACCTCTGGGAGAAGACAAGTTTAGACTAGGACAGAGCACATTCTCCATGGGTGAATCACTTGTCTTCAGAGAAAGGGCTCGCTGTGAGGATTTCAAGCTCAGGTCTAAAAGGTCACAAAGTAGATTGCGAGAGGTCTGACAGCAGCACATTAGCCATTAGTCTGATTCAGAGGTTGAAACAACATCCCTGCAGGCTGTCACACGTGTATAGATTCAGGTCACTCGAGTGGGAAGGAAAGTATTTCCACAACATGCTCTCGAACCTGGGCGCTGCTCGTCTTGGGGCTGGCCTTTCAGTGCTTCGCTTGGCTCGGTAAGTGAGAAAAAAAAAATAACCTGCAAGCGATTCTGATTCCAATTCAAGCTGATTTATCGTACTGGCCCGGAGCAGGCTCGTTCATGTATGCCAATGCTGTTTTTAATCATCCAGTCATGTAAATTAAGGCTTTAAAAAAAGCATTTTTTTCTGCCAAATTCCACTTTTTTTATATTAATCTCCTGTCCATTCCAAACCTTTACAAGCTGCAGACTGCACATGGGGACTCAAATCCCTTACCAAAACCCGACCATCCAGCGGATTGCAGAAGATACAGAGTAATGAGCAGCTAACAACTGATGTAATATAAAAGGCATCTAAAACAGCAGAGAAAAGCCCTGTGGATGAGTTCTTACCCCACCCCTGAACCTGACCTTTCCTGCTAGTAAAGGCAATATCCTGTGGTTGATCTCTTCGTCTCCCCACAACCAACAGAAAACAGATGTGGAGCTCACGGCCTACACATAGTTCCAGGCGGGGAGGACTCCACATGAATGCAATTTTTGTGTTTGACTACAGTACATCAGCAGACACCGTGCCACTGTATGGATTAAATCAGCAAATTTAGAGGTATGGTCGCAAGTGGATATGTAATGTTCTGCAGCAGTTTGTTAATCAATTAGGCCGATGAGATAAAAAGATTAGGAAAATAACTCTTAGCTGAGTTAGCATGGGATGAGGCTCATGGCGACTGTGTACCCTGTGGGGAACACGAATGTGGTGTGAAGCAGACGACTTCATCCTCTGGGAACCATGAACGTCAGGGAAAATGTCATGGCAATGAATACAGAAGCTGTTCAAATCTTTTAGTCTGGACAAAGGTAGAAGACTCTGGAATTTTTTTTTTTAACTAAAATAAAAAAACTTAAATGAATTGACGATCACAATAATTCTGAGTTGAGAGCGGTGATCATTTTATTGCTGACACATCACAGCTGAACGAACACTAAACTGGCCGTGTCGCCGTGTCATGGAGGTATGTGTGTCTGTGTGTAAAAGTCACAGCTGTCACCGGTGCCACATTGCACACCGCTGAGTGGAGCCAGCTTCCTCTCTGTAGCATTTGGACTGGGTCATTCATCCTAAATGTGTTGTTAGCACTCACTCTCCACGGCCTCAGCTGTCATTAACCTCGCTGTCTGCTTAAGCAGGCTTTTGTGCGTGTGCGCGTGTTTGAGCGAGCGCCTGTGTGTGTGTGTGTGTGTGTGTTCCTGTGCAGAACCGCAGCGGATGTGCCTACAAGCCAGCGAGTAAAGATTCGGCCAAATCAAAGTTGGCGTTTGCCGCGCTCAGGTTTCACTGCGGTGCGACTTCCACATTGTTGTGGTGAATCCGCCGCTGCAGCGCGAGTGTTTGTGATCGCTGACGGTCTGCGTCTGTGGTCGAGCGTCGCCGGCCCGTACGAGACAGCTGCTGCTACGTCCAAGTCAGATCTCAAACGCCTTCCAGGAGCGGGACTTCCCTTGAAGTTTGGGGGGGGGGTCGGCGCATAATCGTGTTTGTATTGGCCCAGAACGGCAGCTGTCAGAGGACGTCTCCAGGTGAGGTCCTGTGGCGACTGTAACTACTAACTCCACACCAAGTCAGCTAAATTTGAAACAACGACAAACCAACATCTTTGGATCATGGATTCAGTTTATAACACGGAGCTTTTGTTTTAGTGTGGATGCTAACAACCGATTCTTTGGGAAAAGTGTGACATAAGCCTGCTCGGAAAGGTTGAGGGCTATTAGGCAGAAAAGCTAGAAAGACGACTACATAAAATACAGTTTTGATCAACACCTAAATGCCAAGGGATGGATACTTGGTTAAGGGACAAAATCATTTGCTGCACTTAAACGACTGTGAACGTTCTGATGATTAACTTCTATGATTGGTTAAAAAACCCCACTAAACCTTACGTTACATATACAACAGTACCTTTAGTGTATGCTTTCTGACATTATACCACTGTTTTCACATGCTGAGCCGTACTCCCCATGACTCGTAAACTGACTTTTATTTGTACAATCAGTGCAGCGGCCTTTATTACAAGTCCTGATTTTGGCAGTTTACTCAAAAACAGTGAACATGTGACTGAAGGTGAAGTTAACAGAATCAATCAAGTGTTGCATTATAACTACATACCACACAAGTACCAGATAATGTTTCCTCTGATCATTAATGTGTAGTTTTTGAATGATGAAAAACACTGAGAATGAGAGTGACATATGTAGATTTTCTGCTGCTCATCAACTCTTTTTCCTGGAACGCTACGACCACCTGTTGACGGCGGCGAGCGCTCACTCCGAGAGCAGCCCGACGTTACGGGGGCTCGCATGTGAAACAGCCGAGCGCAGAAGAGAGGCCTGCGACCGGTGCGGTTTTCATCCCACTTTCTCTCTAATGAGCTGATTACAAAACGCCAGCAAACTTCATTTTGGCTGGAAGCCAAAGCGAGAGACAGAGGGAGAGGAGAGGAGAGAAGAGGAGAGGAGGGGAGGAGGTGGCGGCGGCGGACGTGTTGCGAGGGAGGAGGGGAAAGCTGCGGAGCTCGTTGCTAAAGACAACCACATGTCTCTATATCCGAGCTCCACTCCGAATCGCTCCCTCTCTCCGTCTATCTGAGAGGAGTCTGTGGCTTGGCACCCAGTCAGCGCGCTTTGGGATCTAATATCTCCCATCGTATGGAGACGTAAGAAAGGGGGTCCAGCCGCCCTGCCCTTGGGGCTGCGTTGACTTTGTAGCTATGGGAGGGCCTACAGTGTAAATCATAACGTATAAACCCCTCGCCCTCTCCCCTCTAAACACAAACCCCACAGTTAGGAGCACAAACAGAGCCCCGGCCCTCTGTTCTCTCCCCGTATGCTGCACAGACCTCTGCATCAGATTAGGGCTCACGGCAAACAGAGCGGACAATACGCCATTGTGCACGGGCCTGTGTTAGTTCACCTCAATGGGACACACGCATAGAGAAACCTGTTGGCTGTTTGATGAGGAAGTGATAATGACACAGTGAAGGGAAGCCGGGGTCCTTCTCGGAGTCAGGCTGATTATCTCTCTACGACAGTCAGCACGCGTGATGTGAGCCGCATCGCCCCCACGCTGCCCGACACAGCCGCCATTTATTTAAAACATCTGCTCCAGACAAACCGTGTCTTGTGATTGTTTATCCCGTCGACCAGCAGTTAGTCTGGTCCACGTCGCGGCCCTGAATGGTCGTATTGTGGAACCCGAGCATCTCGACCGCTGACCAGCTCTTAAAATTTGCTCTAAGAAAAAAGTGGAACAATCAATCTTTCAGGAATTTAACCTCAAGCTTCTGTAAAGTAAAAATTCTGAGGGTTTGTAACTAACACCTTTGGTAATTCATGTGTTAGGTTGCTTTACGCCTCAATAACTTTACTTTTCTTAAACTAAATCTTCTTCTACTTATGAAGAAGGCTTCCTAGAGTTTAGTGAGGATGTATTTTCCATATTTTTCTCACTAAAACTGGCCACCCAATACTGCTTCAGCATGTGATGATCCTGTCAAAACTAACAACAATCATCTTCAAACGTATCGTCACATTTGAGGCAAACATGTTTCTTTTTACTTGATTAAATACAATATATGTAAGTATATATACAGTTGGAGCATATAATTATTTAATCTTTTTTTAATTCGTTATTCGTCAATAAAATGGCATAAAATCTCTTAAAAAATGTTGTCCACAGCCCAAGATGACATCTTCAAATGTCTTGTCTTGTTTGAGCAATTGTCCGAATCCCTGAGTTTCTCAGATAATCAGAGGAGACTAAAGAAACCAGCAAACAAGTAAAGAAACAAAACCAAAAACAACACCACAAACCTAAATGTGCTTTAAAAGACTCAAACCGATGAGATAAAAAAAAAAGACCTGTCACTTTCCATTGTTCAGAGAGTTTATCTTGTGTGGAGATAATGAAATTAGCCTCACCATCCCCCTCCTACAAATTAACTGACCTTCTGTGACCTGAGCAGGGTTTCCCCTGAAGACCCCGGAGCCCCACACCGCCATTGTTCCTTTGTAAGCCCATAGACAATGATGATGTTACTGCTAAAACGCTTTTGGGAAACCGGGCTTCCGATGAGTCAGTGTGCATGCGAAGGAGTGTGCAGAGCTGGTCCAGGATGAGAAAATCTTTGTGCCGTGCCGGTGGTGACACATCATGCATCACACACTGTACACAACCACTGCTGCAGCTCTCCTCCCTTTGGAGGTGTCGGAGCTGGCCGAGGGCCCCTGGCTCTTCTTGGCCGGGCCGTTCGGGAACGACAGGCGCGCGGGGAAGGGAACCGTTAAACTCTTGTTTGCGTGACTTGTAAATACAGTTTTCTCAAGACAACTTATTTTCTCTGAAATCGCGCGTTTCCCGTTTTCAGACGAAGGGGAGCGCCTACCGGTGATTGATGAGGTCGCTCGGCCCGCGGTGAGCTCGTCAGTTATTTTACCGCGCGGCCCTTAAAATGGCTTGTTAAATGCACATCGGGCTCTGAGACGACGTGCGTGTTTTCAGCCCCATGGTGTGAAGGTGCTCTTTTGATGGAAGTGCTACAATCCAGCCTGACCTCCGATTCTGCTCCGGGATTCGAGTGCCCACTCATAGCTGCTCTAGTGTAAAGAGGGGGGGGTAGGAGGGGGTGAAATGTGCAACCCCCGCGCTCCGAAACTCCTCTCCCCGACCCAGATATGATGTGAGCCCATTTAACCTCGCACACTCGAGAGAGAATGAACAGGATGCCTCGAGGGGAGCGAAACAACAGGCGTTAAAACAAGCGGGGATTGTCCTGCGCCGTCCTCATGCCGGGACCCAGTGAAGGGCTCTACACATGAATGTGAGTCTGAGACCATCTCCCTCTCACGTTCCCGCCTCTCCCTCCATCTGAAGAGCGGGCTGACTGTGAAAAATCACGGCGGCATCGTCCGGCACGTCGCCGCCTCTCTCAGCCTCCTGAACGGTCATTAAGGTCTCATCAGTTCATCCCTGCACAGGACTAAGGGTCAGTCCACAATGAAGACCTCCTCTGTGGGCTGCAGGCCTCAGAGCTGTGAACAGGGGAGCCACTGTGGAACAATCACTGATGCACAATGATATTCACTATCATTCACTCTTATCTGTTAAACTGTGACTGCTTTGGTGCTTTTCACTGTTTTATCATTTTTTCATTCAAATATCACTGGACATGTAACTGTCAGCCAGGAAGAATGAACTCATTTAAAAGATGAATTTATGGACTACTGTTGCATCAAATAGTCAAAAAATTTAAATTCAATTAGAATCATTTTGATAATTTATTCATTTTTATCAATGACAAAAAGTATCTGGAACCAGCTACTCAAATGTGAAGATGTTCTGCATTTCTGTGGTTTAGTTCATTTTTAACTGAATATTTACTTCATTTACTTTGGACTCATTTTACAAAAACATTAAATAAACCATGTATATAATAATACATGTATATATTGTCATTGTATTTTTCTTCAAGAAGAGACTACTAAACACACAGTTTAGTGTTTCCTTTCATTCCTATCAATGATATTGCCAGGAAACAATGTTTGACCAGTGCTGAGTAACAAATGGCAATGAGCAAAAAAAATACAGAATGGCCTCGAAAGAGATTATTGAGGTAATAACAAAAAGCAGCATACTTTCAGTGTTTTTTTTCTTTTTTTTATTCTAACACTGCTTCCATCTAAACGCCCACTCTCTGAGCTTTGTATAAACTCCATTATGGGAAATTTTGAAAAATCAACCTCTTGAAGTGAATGAGGGAAACTGATGAGTCCACGATGAAGACTTTACCCTGAATAAATGTTTACCAATGACTTTGACTCGGCTCTTCTATGCTGCAGAAAACTTTGTGCTGACTCTTAATTACTGTATGTTTACACAGCGCTTAGGGGGGAAAAAAGCAGCCGCTACCCTTCATCCACAGCCGCTAAATTCCAGTACAAACATCAGTCCTCTGAGCTGCCGCGGCCTCACGCGTCCCCGTCCACCACGTCCCCGTCCACCACGTCCCCGTCCACCACGTCCCCGAGCTGCCGTCGAGAGGTGACCGTCCGCCGAACGGTTTCGTTGGTACAGTCCGCTCAGGGCGTCCTCTCCCTCTTAAACTTTTGAGTTTACTCAGCAGGAGTGGGTGGTTGTGGTGGAGACGAATGGTGGTGGTGGTGGTGGGGGGGTGGAGGGTGTAAGGGGGGGGGGGGGGGGGGGGGGTCCCCCCCCCCCCTTTT
>JAOXYL010000052.1:22570009-22581462 GCA_028564955.1 Terapon puta
CAGCATGCAAAACAACACTGTGGTACATCGCTGTGTGAAAGTGAAAAACACAATATGCAGCACTAGAAGAAAAAAAACTGGAACTGTTCATATTAATAGATATATATACTGCACATAAAAACACATAAATCACACATAAATCACACTGCCACAATGAAAGAAATGCATGCAGCATTTTCATCTTTTATTGCAAATAATTATTATTATAGTCAATATTAAGTAATTAAGATGTGTGTGTCCCTCTCTGAGATGACCTCGTCATGGTATGATGCAATGCAGTGAACAGCTGAAACTTTTATTTATTATAAGAATGATAAACGGCACTTCTGTGTGGAGTTTGCATGTTCTCCCTGTGCCTGTGGGTTCTCTCTGGGTACTCCAGCTTCCTCACACAATCCAAAGACATGCAGGTTAACTGGTAACTGCCCCTCGGTGTAAATTTGAGTGGTTGTCTGTCTCTGTGTCAGCCCTGTGATTGACCGGCGTCCAGTCCAGGATGTACCCCGCCTCTCGCCAAAATGTTAGCTGGGATAGGGTCCAGCACCCTGTGACCCTGCATGGCAGGAATAAGCAGGTATAGAAGATGAATGAATGAATGAATGAATGAATGAATGATAAAAAAAACAGCTGCAAAGTGTATTGTGTTACTTTTTTAAATAGCTGACATGTCAGTGACCATAAGAATACAGTGTATTCAAGTGTATAGAGAATATAGACTTAATTTGAGAAATTCATTACATAACCCACCGTCCGTCTCTAGACAAAATACGAGGACAGAAGCCCGTCTTCCTTCTTGCTTTCTAATAACAACGCTGAGGTTCCCAGCCACTTGTCTCTCCCTCCCTGTGTTGTTAGCAGTCCTAGCCTTGACCTTGACAACCAAGCAGCCTGCCATCACACCCCATTAACATTAACAACAGTCTGCCTGGTGTGAACTGCTGGCTATGGGAACCTTCTGGGATTTTATGGCTCCAATTGGCTGTCAGGTTCTAACATGTGGAAAGAGGAAGTTGTATTATCTTCACTGCTAGGCTAATGGTAGGCTGCATTCATGTTAGAAATGCCTCACAGTGTGTGCAGTGGTTAACACCCACACCTCAAAGCAGCACTGTATCAAATTCTGCTCGAACTCTGGGGAAACTACTGTCTGCACGTTGTACCGTAATAATAAATAACTGAACTCTTTACCATAACTGAGGCTGAAAATGTACTCTTCATGTATTGTTATGATGCATAACATAATTATGACAATGTTTCTTTAAGAAAGTACAACCAAGTCATAAAAAGTGCAGCACAGCACTAAGTGGTGGGTGTGAGATGAGTCTTTTACGTACAAACTGCATTGACCTTTTTGCATGAATTTCCTTTTCCAAAGGGCTTAAAATGCACATACCATTCATCGCCAAGCGTGCAGGCAAACATGCACATTGGCTTACAGGTGCACTGAGTATGACAGGGTATGCAGATGATGATAGTTTGTGGATCTAAGGGGTGGCAGGAGCTGAACTGACCGACATACTTAGAAACTGAAATTTCAATTTGTGCCTTTATCAATAGTTCCTGGATTAATAAGAGAACAAAAACAGTTCCTAGATCGTTGGTTATAACCGTCCTCATGGCAGAGCTGGCACAGTGTGCTGTCCTGAGGGGTTTTTTCATGGTGTTGGTCATGTGGGTGTGGAGGCCAGAATCAGATGAGAAAACATTGGAAAGTAAGGAGTAATGTGGGGGGGAGGGGAGGGGCGGAGGGGGAGAGTGACCACATCCAAGAATGTAGAGGAGGAATAAGGAAAGGAAGGGAGCAAAGAAACTCAGAGGGGGAGGAGGGAGGAATGCAGAGAAAGAGGAGAGGAAGGAGGTAGGAGGACGGGGAAGGAGGGAAAAGACACCACAGGGACATATGACCGTATGTCCCCGAACCAAGGAAGGGGATTCAATTAAGAGGGACAGGACCGAGGAAGAACAGAGGAAGGAAGGGTCAAAAAAAGGAATACAAGCAGAGGGATAGGGAAAAGAAAGTTTGAAAATGCTGGAGAGGAAGGAGGCGAGGAATTAAAAAAGGTAGGAAAAGAAGGAGAGAAGCGAGGGAGGCCGAGGGGAAAGGAAGCGAGGCAGATCGGACAACAAAGAGACAACAAAGAGACAGACGAGAGTGGAGAGCGTGAAGGGACGAGGGCGAGGAGAGCGGGCAGACAAGGGAGGAGGAAAAGGGAAGGACGTGAGGAATCGAGGTCGGGAGGGAGGAAGGATGAGATCAGGGAACTCTCGGGCGGTAGAGGTGTGCTCGTAGCGTATTTCAGACCTGGCACCCTTCTCAGACGTCAAAAAGAATCTGCCTGCTGCCAAAAGGTGACCCGGGAAAACAAACACGGCGCCCAAAAGCTCTGGACGGTTATCTCCTCAAGGCTAGCTAGAGTTAAAGCAAGTGTAACAATATGTTAGGCCACAACGACGGAGGAGAAAACGGGAACTCGACGTGAAGAGGTTCTGCAGAGCACACGGGGGAATGCACAGTAGTCAGCCGAATTTTAACTGCCTGCCGAGGAAATGTAAAAGATTTTATTGGCGTTTAAAAGAAGATAGGGTGAATGAGGGCCTATTGTAAGCAGCTCTGCAGAGGAGCGGGGGTGGGTTTTTTTTTTTTTTTTTGCGGGGTAGAGGATTGTGAAGGGCTCAAGACGCTTTGAAACACAGGGGTTCAGGATCAGCCTCCTCAGCTGTAAAAAAACATGAAGGCCAAAGCTGTTTTATTCCACCGTAAAAAAAAAAGGGGCCTCCTGCCGCACAGCGCTGTTTACACAAACGCCTTTTATGTAAAGTCACCAAACTAGAAGTGATGGTATTAAGAATGTACAAAAAATTAGATTGTTTCCCACTTCAAAGCGCAGGGAAAATCTGCTTGGGGAAATTAATTGCACAGTCATAAATATGAGCTTTGAGAGAGTGTAACAGCAGCAGAGCCATTTATGTGTTTGAGTTATGGCCTGACTTTTGTTTGTGAGCTTGCCTGTAAAAAAACAAAAAAAAAACAAAGCAGTTTCAGTTCGGGAATGTCTTACTCGTGCATCCTCTGGACTATTGCCTGTGCTGAAAGTATTTTCCAAAGTGACAGCATGTGGTGACCTTGTGACCTCTCTCACAGTTGCCAAGATGAAATCTCCCAGCACTGTACATTATAAGTGATATGACTAGCATACAATATCCATTTTTTTAAAAACAACATGTCAGACTATTCTAAAAATAATGACCTAAATAACGATGAAGTCCATTATTTAATGTCCCATTATGGAAGTTTCAATCCAAATTTCATGCAGCTCCAGAAAATTTAGGAAATGAAATAAGGGCCTGCTCTAACACAATTATGTGAATATTAAGCTTTGATTGTTTGAGCTATGCAGCTGGCAGTGTTAATTCTTCAGTCAGGAGCCACTGTAGAAGAAGAAGGTCTGACAATATGACAGGATTGAAAGAGTGCAAGCGAAACTTTAAATGATGGCAGGGCCAGCATGACAGGCATAAGGCTTTTCTGTTTGTTGAATGTGTTCATTTGAGGAATGTTACAGACTTTGTGGATGTTAAAGTCAGAAGCTTCACATGCGTCATGAGTTATTTGCTAATAAAGAATCTAAATAAAGAGGTTGTTATACAGAAGGGGGGCGTGTGATAGCAGATAGCGACAGCTGGCCAGAAAACGTGTGAAGTGGTTGTGAAAGTCTGAATGTGGGAAAATTACATAAGTTGTCAGACATCAGAAAGGTGTGGGGGTATGGTGTTTCTACGTGACCATCCAACAAGCATAATGACAGCTTACTGACTTTGATCTCAGAACTTTGTGCGAAATGTCTCAACCACTGTTCCATGGATTTCCATTAAATTTGGCATTTGACATTCACGCCCCCACTTAGAATGAATCGTAATAGTGATCCCTTTTATCTGGTGTCAGCTTCGGATCAAAACTGCAATTTGTCCAACACTTTAATTTATGAACAAATGCTTGCAAAACTAATGACATTTCCAGCAGCCTTAGCTGTAATTCAAATGGAAGCATCCTCCCACTGCCTCTGTGCAGCCTAACAGAGCCACGAGCACAGCTGCAGACTCTTAGTCTTCTTCATCAGGTAAATGGAGGTACAGGGGAATTTTTAGAAGTCCTTTATCTGCAGCATCAGGATCACTCCGCAGTAGCTTTGAAGGAATTTCCCAGGATTTTTTAAAGATAGATTCTGTGGAATATAAGTCATTTCTTTCCTTGGAATATCTGGATTTCTCACCATAGATTAGATTTGACTTTAAGTACTGGGGTTTTATCACAGAATTGTGTATATTTCACGCATCTACATTGGCAAATGTAATTGCACTTTAGTAGACAATGCAAACCAAACAGACTTACTGTTTTATCCTTTTATCTGTTTTAACATGTCTGTGTGCTTACAGGGAAGCGAATAATATGTCCTTAAAGCTGAGCTGAGGCTTTATTATTTGATGATAGAAAAAAAACATCAGTGCACCTTGATTTAAGTGGATGACTGCATGCTTGGATGCATGGACCACTTTGCTGACACTTTATTGTTATCTTTATCATCTTTATGCTTATGTTTGAAATAATCAGCTGCAGGTATAAAGCCGATCTATACACACAGATTCCCACAAATATAGTTCTCCAGAAAACAGTGTAGATTTGGTGAGAATTGTCTGGATCCAGATTTGCAGTATTGCACCCTACACCACTCAAATTTGATATGATAAAGACAATTGATGGCTTTTAATAGAAATACGTTCTGTGTTCTGAACTGACTGAAGTTATATATCCACAGGTGTGAGCTGTGTGAAGGTTTAAGGTCAGGGAGGCTAAAGTGGGATAATCTGCTCAGGTGGCAACATGGTGATCATAGAAAATAAAAGTGTTTTGTTTGTAAGCATCTTCTTTACCCAAGTTGTGAGACTTTTAAATTCATCCTCAGCACTTCACCACAATTTTTTTTGTATTAATTTTGTTTTTAGCATAAAGAGATGAAGCTTGTTATGCACCAATGTATGGTTTAAAATCACATGACAAGACAAAAAATTGCAGAATATTAGTTAACTAGCTTTCTCTTTTTATAATAATTTTCTATAACAGCTGGGTACTGTAGATCTTACTGAATATTTTACTCAAATAGACAAAACAGTGTGTTTGTTGAAGACTGTTTTCAACCTAACATTCATCAACATGTGGTGCTCGAGCGAGTATTTATGACAGCCGGATGGTCTGTGCAGTGGCACGGTACTGTACTGGCTAGAACTGTCCCCTGACAGCAACAGTGTTGTGGGTTTTTTGTGCAACAATAGAGCTTGATTGCACAAAGGAATAAAGTATATTTGACTTTGGATATTGGGCAGCTGGATAGTGAGCCACATGAACTAAAAGACCAACAGCAAGTGTCCGATGGTGAAAGAGCTTTGATATGAAAATGATCCTGGAGAGCGATTATATATGATATTTTCACATTCCTCTTTATATTCTATGTTACTTTACAAGCACTAACATGCAGTAGGCCTATCTCCTAACTATTTCAGTCAGCTCAAGTCCAACATTATGTATGTAACATATACACAGAATACCTCAAGATCTGCAAAATTCTTATCTGTCAGTGTTGCTAGGTGGAAGACTGTTCTATTTGGACGTGTGGTTGTCTGTCGTCAAGCAAAAGCATTTACTGTTTTGGAATATTTTCCCGACCAGAATGTGGGGCCTCGGGGCTGAGTTCTCTCATTTTCATCATCTGACTAAATAAGCTCTGTTCACTGTGTTTTGGTGTCCTCTCTCTTTTTTTTTCACAAACTGTACATTTGGCTGTTTAGAGCTGCATGGGCGTAACCAAAACTCAGGGGATAGCTAACGTGTGCGAACACGTCCCGTAAAAGAACAGTCAGATCCCAGGTGATGCCCTCATGGACAAACACATGACTCACTCAGGGCCATGTGACATGTGTCCCCGAAACAAAACAAAACACAACAAAACAAAAAAACTGAGCAAATAAATAAACACACTGTGTCCAAACAAATATTTGTGATTAGTGAAGGAGACAAAAGGATGAAATATGTAGGAGGAGAAAGCAAACCTTATTTGTGTCTTTGTGGACAGAGATGACATCACACTGTAGGACACTGTGTCTTGTGTTGGTTCACTTTTTTTAGGATTTGTGAAGGTAATTTGTTTACGATCAGGGCTATGGGTTTATATTCTTAACCATGAAAAGAGCCACACCTTTTCATATGTTAACTGTCATGTTTCATGTTTAGGTTGGCTTGATGTATTTACAGCATTTACACATTACATGACGCATTCAGGACAGAAGCAGGTCTGTTGTTTTCTTTATGGCCTGGAGGAGCGGAGCCTCGTCACAGGTGCTGCTCAGATGCTGGCCCCAAGTCAAATCGCCACCATGATGTCAGTCTACAGTTTTCCTTCTCCAGGATCTGAATTAGTTCCAAGACCAGGAGGAAATACAAGAGGAGGGTAGAACAATTAAACTGAGAGGCTGGAGCTAAACACAGCTGCAAAGTCACTCACGGAGACAAATTCAAGGCAAGTGATCATCTATCTGTGTCAAGTAATAACCATTTCCATTTTTTTCAGTATATTTCAATGTCACTGGTACTAATGCAGTAGACAGAAAGTGATCATTTCCGTTAACAAGACAGTAATGGCAGCTGTTTAAAACAAAAAGAAAATTGGCTGGTGGTGCCCCTTGTCATGTATTTAAAAAGGAGCCATAATTTCACTTGGTATCAAGTGCCAATTATATAATAATATAATGAACCATCATTTTCCTCTGTTTCCACTTTTTGAGTCAGCTACTTTAGATCAGTTAATATTAAGTATTAAGTTTATTTGTATGGTACTTTTCAAGACAGACTGCTTTATGATAAAAGACAAAAACAAACAAAAGACATAAGATACATGAAATGTATACATCATGCATAAAACACAAGGCAAAACTAAAATAAACAAAAAGAAACTAAAGGAAAGATAGTCTTGACAAGTTGGTCATTAAAAAAGTTTCTACTAAGCCGAACACCAACAAGAAAGATTTCCAACTTTTACAAAATACAACCTGAAATGAACTTTTTGTCTAGAGCCTGAAATGGGGATCAACTGAAAAACTCAGACTACCTCAGTTTCCGGCTGATATCACAGGGCCACAGCAGCTTTTTAATATAGACAGGTGTCTGATTGGTGTAAGATAAAACCTGTTGGAGGAAGAGCTGAGCAGCAGCATTTTGGACCACTCCCACTGGGAGGAAACAGAAACATGAATAATCACTTCTATTCAGCAATGTTCCTGAACAGGATTGCTTCAAACAAATTAGAAGCTGGTCATGAGTCAACGCCTTGCTCACAGTAATGCCGAGAATACAGAGGGGATGTTCAATAGAAGAGGATACCAAAACCTTGGGGCAATAACAGCAGGGGTAAAAATAAGAAGCTCTGTTTTGTCTGTATTTAGCTGATTGAGCTATGTAGTCCCTGAAACATTTTGAGGCTTGCAAAACTGAATATTGTCTGCATCACAATCGCAGTAGATATCTTTTACATGACTTCTTTTGTACCCAAGAGGAAGTATGCATAATACAAACAGCATCGGACCCAAGACAGAACTTTGGAAAACTCCACACGACGGTCAATGAGAGTTAGTTATGAACATTAACTGACAAAGTGTATGTCGAGATACCTACCCAGCTTCTCAGTCCTTATACAGTGGAGTCTGCTGCTCATTCTCCCCAGAAGAATCAGCAAAGACAGGATGGCGAGAGCAGGGTCCAACAGCAATAGCTGGATATGCTAAGGCAAGATTTAGGTCTGTGGTGGAGGCCCAAATTTAGGTGTAGGTCCAAATTTGGCCAAACCACCAGAGAACATCAGTCTGTGGATATACGAGCTGATCCACCATAGACGAGTGGATGTTTGAGAGTCTGATCATCATACAAATGGGCAGCAAGTCTCCAGTTAACAAACAGAGGAACAACCAGCACTCATGCCAAAGATATCTTCACAACTCAATCAGACTTAAAGGATGTTCAGACAGGAACCAATGCAAATTTTAGATGTAGCATTATTGCATACAAAATAAATGGAAAGACAGTAAACCCTCCAGATCTTTTGATTATAAAACGTGGAAAAAATATATTAGTCACTAATATAGCTCCTGTATTCCTCACTTCAGCAAGATGCCATTTGTTTTTCTGCTGGAATGACAAGCAATTTCTCTGTCCAGATTGTAAAACTCTTCTTGGGTTTCCTCCCAACGTGCTCCTCATTAATCCCCAGGACAAAAATCTAACCAGATTCCAGTTAGTTCACTCAGATGTCTGCAAACAATTAAGCAATCAAAAAGAGCCATTCCTGGAGGAAGCTAGCCTATTATTCTGAATTACAGTTTGAGAGATTGTATTTCCATGACTTGTTTCATTGAGTGCTGTGTGCTCAGAAGGACTCGTGTTCCATGTGTCCCTGATCAACACGCCTCTCTTGTTTAATCAACCTCACATTCTACTTTGACATGTTCTTCCCTCTTTAATAGCTAAAATTTAATCCGGTCAACCTACTGTGCAATACAAAATCTGGTCTACTGAGAGATTACAGAAATCATATTCAGATCTTGTTTCATCCTGCGTTAATCTAAGTTGCGGTTTTGGTTAAACCACTCGCAGGGAAAGAATTTTTTTCTTGCAGTGCATGACCAGAGATGTGTAGTTTACCAGAAAGCAGCAGGATATCCCAACAGCATCAGGAAAGACATCCGTGAAACTAATCAACCCAAAACCACAGAGCCCCTTAAGTGGCCGGATTCACATATCCTTACGCATGGGATCACCCCAGCCAGATCCTGTATCTAATAGAGGCAAAGTCCACTAATCTGGCTTTAAGTCATCTTTATTGACCATGAATTAATTCCAAGGACCCCCCACAAATAACTTGACCGAGATGGATGTTTAATGGCTTAATGATGGAGGAATTAATCTGTCTAAGAGCTTTCTTTCTCCAATTCTGAATGTAACCCACACTGGGCCACTGTTTCAAGTTTTGAATTTCTGTCATAGCCACCGTTCATTACGGCTGACTGTCAGGCGGTTGGTTCTTTGCGTTGACCCGGACTGAAACATCTGCAGCTACTATCTTTGGAGGTCACAACTTTTTCTCTCTCACACACACACACACACACACACACACACACACACACACACACACACACACACACTTTACTCTCTGACATCTACAGTGGGTAACCTCATTACATTAGGTTATCCGTTCCTATTCTCACTACCATGTTAACACACTGTGTCAACAACAATGAGACAATCTGTTCTGAAAATAGACATTTCCTGGAATCAATTCACTCAATATCTCAGATTGGGAAATGGAGTGGTTGGAGGGGGGGGCGGGGGGTCCGGGGAACAGGGAGTTGGGATCAGAGCCGGATTAGCGGGAAGCTGTAATTTACTGACTAGGAGCTGGGAAAGAGCTTCCTATCATCAGCATCTCACTCTCGGGTCATCGTCATCAAGCCAAGCAACCTCAGTGCTGTTCTTATTTTTCTAAATGAATCCAAAATGGAAGAAAATCTGAAGTTAATCTGCTGTGCTTTGATGACACAGTTTTATTGGTCTTTATGCATTCACAGTTGCCAAACATCTGTCTCAGGATAAAAGTGGGTTTGCTATGTGCACTGTTTAAACTGCTTTACCCTGGAGTCCGGACCCTCCTCACCTCATACAAAGCCCACTTGGCTTTGTTGGGGAATTGCTGGGCATCATGTGACCAGATAGACTGAAAATATGCCTCATAAAAAACGTATTATTCTGTAGAGGCTGAGATTAGGGTTTGTTCTGAGTCGTGGGCCAAGCAGTTTTGGTAAATACCTTTAATGGCTTGTTTTGGCATACATGCTGTAGGTACCAGATTAAACTAATGTTTAGACAGTCATAGGGAAGTCAGTTTACTCCGGTGCGGATGTTTAAGCAGATTACAATTTCATTAAAAAACTTCAGTCACCCTGCCTGTTTGTGGCCACAGAGAGTATCGTCCTTTCACAGTTGATGGTGCAGATGCGAGCAGCTGTGCATCTTCCCCCAGCGATATACTGAAAGCACCTGGCAGCTTAAAGCTCTTTTGTACAATCCTGATAAACAAACAAGCAAGCAAAAGGGGGCAAATCGCTGTTAAGCCCAATAAAGACGGCTGCTGTTTAAATGACCCCTGGCGGCTAGAGAATCAAAGAGATTTCTTATTTCCAGAGTCCCTCTTTCTCTTCCCAACCCAAGGGTCAGTGTCTGGGTTTAGCCACGTCCACCGTGCATAGTGTCTGGGTTCATGTAGAGAACCACCCAGGACCTGCAGCTCTTATTTCTGCCACTCTGACTGTGCCAGAAATGTGGGAGGAAAAAAAATTCAAATTTGCTGCAAAAAAATTGTATTGATCCTCTGATGGGTATTTTTCTGCTCTGTTCTGTTCCATTGTTGAACCCACATACCTGACTCCGCTGAGTTACGAATGAGTTGTGGAGATTAGGGAAAAGCTCAATAATGCGGCATCTTTGTTCAGTCTATTTTGCCTTGTCCCTCTTTTGAAATCTTTTTTTTTTTTTTTTTTTTTTTATTCCTAGGGGTTCTCCCCCTCCTTGCAGAGAAATCCACAGGGGTTTTGACCATCCCACCTGCAGAGAGAATAATATCCTAAATCCATATTAGTGCTCTTTCCCAAAAGCTTTGGTCAACAGATGGTTTACCCAAATCCCCTGGACCTCCCATACAAACCCCCCCTGCCCCATTTGACTCTGAGCTTGGACATGTGTTGGCAGGGTCCTATTTTTAAAAAAAATGGGATTCCATGATTCCCTCCCAAATGTTATTAATGTATTTATTTCCAAAGCCTCATATCACCCAGAACTACAGTATTGAGACAAAGGATGCGTATGATGTATGATCACACCAAGAATCCTGTTTTGACCTTATAAAGAACAGGACGATATAGTATCAAGAAACTGTGAATGAGCATGACAGCAAAAAAAAAGAAGCCTTTTCATCAGGTGGGTCGCTCTATCTGAATTTCCTGCAATCAACATGTTTTGATTCACATTTCACTGGTGATTTGTCTCAGCTGGCCATGAGATAAGCAGTAAGGGTTGCTGTGCCAGAACCAATTAGGGCTAACCCGGCACTGTTCAGGAAGTGTCCCTGCTGCTGGCTTTTGCAGTGTTCGGTCATTAAGCCCCAACAGGAGTGGCTGGTTAATTGTAATCCTTGCGCGCTGGAACAACAGCCACACTGTGGTGAACCCAGTTGAGCTCCCCCTCAGAAAACAAGTTAGTTCAAGCTGCTTTTCATGTGTCGAGTGGCTTGGCCGCTCACTTGTTGTCCCGGGAAACTGCAGCGACCTATCAGCGCTAATCAGTAGTCTTTTTTTTTTTT
>JAOXYL010000052.1:22581562-22592278 GCA_028564955.1 Terapon puta
TATATTTTGTCAGTACTGTATATTGTACATGTCCTGTCCATGTGCTACTTACAGTATAGGCTACAAAGCAGCACGTATTTTTTGTTAAAACTTGTCTAAGGAATGTTGTCTTGTTTTGCTGTCTTGATCCCATTCTGTGGGGTCCTATTTGTGCATTCCAGGGAGGAATGCCAGGAATGGCATCGTTGCAACACAGACACATCACATGGGACATGCCAGGTAATAAACGAGAGACTGATTGATACACCAAAGGCAATATTAAAGAGCGCTGATAGCATTTTATCCAGTTGTTGACCCTGCTTAACAGGTTTACACGCTGACACAGTTACTATAACAAACACTGGTAATATGAAGACAAAATACATACTGAAACATCCTCTTTTCTTTATGAAATATACAACCATTGAAGCAGGTTGCATCTTATCTGATTTCTGTGTCTGTTAGTTTCCTAAAGCATTAGAGGCATGTTGCATTATGTGCTGTAATTTGTTGTTGTATAACATGTATACATGTACACTGATATGATTGTGTAAGTGCATGTGTGGCGATAAGTTATTGTACTATACAGGTCATCATGTTACACTGTCAGTGTGCTTTATACCATATCTCTGTGTGTGCAGCACAAGCATGCACAATGCAGCATGTACTGTATATTACGGCGCATGTGAACTTGATCCATTTGATCTCTGACAGGAGATGTTAACAAAGCATGGGAGTGTGACACTCCTACTGTACCCGTCAGAGTGGAGTATCACCTCACAGTGACCTGTGCGTCCAAAGCTAGCACGCGATCCTGTGTCAGCCGCTGTCAAGATGCTGCAGGTGCTTTCTCCACCAGCTTTCCCACACTGAAGGGCACTGGGGGGCATGGACACCTTAGCTGCCTATTCAGCCAACACACTGCACAGGGCGGGCAAGCAGGGCCGGGCCCCTCCCCTCTCAATAGCACTGGGCCGCTCCTCTCTCCGTAGTCCAACAATGGCCGCTGCTATCACTGCCTGGCTACACAAACCAGGGCGGGGACCCGCCAAATGCTCATAAAAGACCCTGTCACTTTGACACTGGCAATCAGAGAGCTCGCCTTTATGAAAACCATAGAGAGAAAAATAGGGCTTTCTCTCAATCTCTCCCTCTTTCCTGCTCACTTTCCAATTCTAAATTCTTCCCTGGCCTTTTGTGTCCTATCTTACCTGTGCCTGGTCTGACATGATGGAGACTGTATCCAACGGCTGGATGTCAGAGGTTGTCAGTTGGAAGCAGCAGGATGGTACAGTACTTCACAAACCGTAATTCAGCTGCTCTGTCAACAGACAATTTAGGATGACATTGTATATTTAACTAATGTAGAGGCTTGTTTGTTTATAAGATATAAAGTTAGAGATGCTTTCAAGTCAGTGGGAAATAAAAGTAAAGTAAGTATAATGTATACACTGTGCAAATAAATCACCTTTGCACATATTAAAAAGATGGATCATATTTCACAATTGTCATCGATAAATTGTTTCTAGCTGTTCAGTTTTTAAATTGGAACAGCTGTTTCTCTTTATGGATGCTAACAGATCTTAACAGCGTGTGAACACACCTCATTCTTTTCAATAAGCCGCTGCATGGAAGTGGTAAGATGTGGTAATGCCATGGTAGAGGGCCCTATCAAACACACAGGGTCACACACACCATCTGGCAGGAACCTGACTCAACAAAACTCAGAAGTTTCTTTGAGATGTGAATGATGTGTGAAATTTTTAAACAGACCTGCTTTTTATCTGAATGTAATATTGGTAGATGCTCCTGGCTTTTTGCCCTCATGCCCAACTCTGTATTACTGAGAATGCCTCACTTGATTTCTACATCCATAGTTCCATCACTGACTAATTAGCTGACAAGACAAGAAGAAAATATGATCCTTAAAGTAAGATACACCATCACTACCTCTTACATCTCACTGTAGTGGCTGCATGAACAGAAGCACTCGTTTCTGAACCAAAGCAGCAGCAGTTCCTGACCCCAGATCTACCACAGATCTTGGTCAGGTCTGTTTTCTTTGTTAAGGGTGTGGAGTCTGTGTAAACTTTTAATTTGATCAAGCTAAACTTATTTTGTCAAAGTGTGTAAGCAACCATCTTACTGACTGCAACTCATATAGCCTCTGTATTGAATGTTTTTACTATTTCTAGATATTTGACAGCATTTCAAAGTGAAATATTAAAAAAATGACACTATCTGAGCCTTAGTGGGACTGAATGTGTTAACTTTATTCCTGTCTCCATTCACTCAATGAATGACTTTTTGATGTTTGTGAGATCCCTGTAAATAAAGTCAGTAACAACAGTAAACAATAGGAAACCACAGTCCGCAGGTGTGGTTTGCTGTTTGCTGGCAGAAAAAGGAAAACGTGCACATCCCAGTCTGTACGAACAGGTTCTGGTTCCACAGATGCGTCAAAAGCCCAAACAGAGGCTGCACATTGCTGGCTGTGAATGAAATCTGAAAACACAAACACTGACATTTACACTGCATAAAGATCTGTGTCTGTGTGACCGTGAGATCAAAATCTGTGTGGCTTAGCTGCTGTGAAAACACAATTATGATTTAAATTCTGCAATATATCTGAGGAAAAGGTGCATTCGTATGTTTAATAAGATTACATTTATGTATTTTGTGAGAGGTTTGGACATGAGAGCGCTTGCATGTGCATGCATGAAAGAATACTTTTAATTCTGACATGCATATAAATGAAGAACAGATGGAAGTATGTCAGGTGTTGTACGTCTGTCTTGTATGTCTGTCCTGTATAACACATGATGATGATGTCATCTTGCAGTGTTGTTCACTGTATGGTCATGCCTTTGCTGCTATTTATAAAGTAATGCCTGTACATTATACAGTACATCTACCTTGGATTAGTCTTTCACTGTTTGGCTTTCAAAAAGTGTCGAATTTTACCATAAGAGGGATTTTCCCCGACAAATATTTAGTTGCTGCTGGTGCCAAGCTGGCAGACAATATGTTCATTCTCCCTCACACTCTTAATTTTTCTTGGACCATGAACTTAGATGGAAAAACTGATGACAAAACATGATTTTGTCCTTGCCCCTCTAGCTCTCCCAAAACCCATTAGGAATTCATTAATACACAGATTAATATTTGTAATGTGGTTTGTTCCATTGTGAATCTGTAAGGAATGTGGCACTGGAAACATTAGCATGCTTATTTCCACTGTTGCAACAAAACCATGCAGACCAGAGTCCATAAAATCCTTGATTTACCTTGCTCCCAAATTGCCACTTGCTAGCATCGTCAACTACCATAAAGCACGCCGAAAACAAACAAAACCCCTATGTCTGTTTTATGATCACTTACGAGATCGAGTGATAGGTTTATGAGGACAAAAGCTCCAGTCTTCTTGTCCTGGCAGAGTTTTGGAGGAAAAAAGCTTCAGTTTAAATGCAGCCCCAGTATCTGTTCATTATTTCATTGTGCGTGCTAGCCACCATGTCGTATGTAAAACTCAAGGGAGGCCATAAAGCAGCTTCTAAAACAGCACCTCACTGTATACATTTAGCACTTTTGTCATTTTCATTAGGGGAAAATGTTTTTCAGCCGCAGCTCCTGAGACTGAGAGATGAATGCCTTGTATGTTGTCGATGTCCCCCGGGGCACCGTTATAAAAGTTACAAGTGTTTTCCCGTCTCTGATTGCTCGGTTAATACAAACGTTTATTCATTTTGATTCCCCCGTCAAATGTCTGAAAGGACATTCCGACTACACGCCGCTGTTCGAGCTTCTTAAACTACAGTAAACTATCTGTCATACTGAAGTGCGCTGGTTTAAACATATCAATCTTAGACGGAGGCTGTTCCTGTCGGGCTGACTCGTACTTAGGATGGAGCCAGACTGGACATGCATTGTGTCACTCAACGTCAGATTTGGCACTGTCAATAAATTAGCTTGTTATGAATACAGTGTAGAGTTACAAATCTGCGCCGTGGAGAATCATTATCATAAATTAAGTCATGATAATAAAGTGGGAGAATTAATGACAGGTTTTCTGATGGTTGGATTAAGAGCTTGTTCATGTATGGACTGAGACACCACACTGAGCCGACCTTATACAGAGGCCATAGAGACTGTCCCTAAGAAAACAACGGCATCGATCCTTTTCTTAATGTTTCAGTGTGAAATATAATATTTACGCTTCATGACAAGGGCTGAAAGCCGCCATGTGAATTGTTTATATTCTATATTCTTTTAGAGAAAATGATTTCTCTGTGGCTTCCAGAATAGTTATATTATATGACAAGGCTACAGTTAACTTTTGGTTCGGGTTCAGGCACAGAAACAACTTGATTATTTGAAGATAAGGTAAGTAGAAGGTAAGTTTAGGGAAACTTTGGTCATGGTTACAATGATAAACACTGCATTAATGTTAGGTGGTTGGAGATGTTGACCCCCAGTTGTAAATGGAAAACAAAGAACGGTTTCCTGTGTTAAGTTCTGATGTTTTATTGACCATTACAGCCTCCCCTACCCTCACCTACATGACCTTTGTTGATCTATAACAACGTCACCTGACTTCTTCCTCCCATGATAACTGTCACAGCCGCCAGAGGGCTTTGTCACTTTAACCTAACATATGTTGTTTTGGGGACACAGTGGCTGGTGCTGTAGTTCTTTTTGGGGGGACAGTCTCTGGCAGTGAAAATCCATCCAGTTTTCATCAACAAAGAGGAGTCAAAAGTGACATTATAGATGCTTTCACTTTTGGTTTTACTTTCAAATAAAGCAGTTTAGCAACAAATCGGTCGGGCCAAACGCCCAAATGTGTGTGTAAAACATGTGTAACGTTTCTCATGGCTATTACCCAGGTCTTTGACACAACTTTGTACGTGTAAGTTTGACATTAAGAGAGATAGTTGAGATGAAAGCAGATTTAACGGAAATTATTCACCAGAAATGATAAAAAGCAAAAATCCTGTTGTAAAAAGACACTTGTCAGATGATGGGCCTTAATGGGTCTTAAATCGTGTGTCATTTTTATCCATAATTATGTGAAAACTATAACTCACAAAGTTGCTTCATATCCTCTGTCAGTCATGGATCACAGCATAATGGCAATTTGAACCATCTAAGATGCAATTACAAACTAATTACAGATTACCCTTCTTTGCCTTCTCCTCCTCTCAGCCCTCCCTACCTTTCCATAATCCTTTCTCAATCCTCCCCTACAGCTACAGTAACTCCTCCAATTATGTGCTCCAACTCATGTCAACTAAGGGGGGGGGTTGTTTTTATTTTGTATCCAGAGATACACTTTGTCATACACTTTTAGTCTGACAGATGAGTGTATGTCGTCGACAAGACTACAACATGTTGCGGTGCTGGGGATTTTGCGTTGTGTGCGTGTGTTGATGGAGACAATGTGCTCGCTTAGTCAAGCATGACGCTGAACAAAAGACTGTTTACTCTGGGTCAATTATTGAGCATGTGCAAATGCTATTTGGCCCCGTAAGATCCATGAAGACACTTCAACTTGGGAGGCAAACGGCAGGCTATCTAAAGCATATAGTTTTAAAGCCTTTCTTCGTGTAAGTTATCATTCAGGGTGTAGCATGCAGGTAAAAGTGTAGGTTGAGAGTAGAGGTCGAGATGTTGATGAACGAGTAATGTCCGGTTGTTATGGAATGTAGCGGGGGAAGTGGTTACAATGAACAACAGATATTTACATTTTGTCCAAAAGTGGCAACAGATCGGCTTAAAAAACTCCCACGGCACAGCGTTGCCTGTTTACACGAGAATGTGCTCCGTTCTGTAGACGGCCTCGACACAATGTATACAGTTAGTAGCCACCCAGCAATTGAATGTTTTGACTGCATACCATGTATCCTCTTGTTGTATATTATCTGCTTGACATTTTGGCTGCATCTACCATGTGTACATACTACACAGTCATACCCTGGGAGATACAAGCTTGCATTTGTATTAGCTTAATTCTGCTTTTTGCGTTATCTTTTGTGTGTCTGGAGATAATAGACTGAGAGCTGGTCTTTTGCGTCATTGTTGGGGGATTAGGCCGAGATATAGTTATATTTTACAGGCTTCTGAGGGTTTGTTGGGAACGAAGTAAGGACATTGAGAACAGAGACTCTTTCAGATGTTTGACTAAATGCAGGTGTCTCAGGAAGAACAATGATAAGAGACACACTGTTTGCTGTTATTCCATTAACTCTGGAGGCCAATGTTGGAAAGGTGATTCTCTAGTTGTAAGTGGATAAAAAAATAAAAAATAAAAAAAGATTGTCCATATGCTGAAGTAAAATTAAAGAAGGAGGAATCGGGTTAAAGAAAATAAAACAACGATACATTGCTCTCAAGTGCAGATGTATCCTGCTAGTCTGAAGATTAGAGCCAGTGACCTCTAACCCCTTGGCTGCAGTTGCCTCCAAATCATGTGTCTGCACGTCATGGCTCAGCTGTCCGAAGTCTGTCCCTGCCAATGGTCTTCGGTAACCAGAGTCAGCACCACCGCCCAAATCCTTCAGCTCCTGAACAGACCAGGTTCCTTCCATAGCTGGACTTGTACGACAAAAGGTGGGAGAAGTTAGCTGGGGGTTGGGGCGGGCTGGGCTTGCACTGTTGACCTGGGTAACCCTGGTGACCTCAAGGCCCATGTCCCCTTAATAAGTGTTGCCCTCCCCGGTGGTAACAGAATGGTCAAACATTATGTCAAGGGTAATTAAGGTCCAAATGCTCCTGACCCTGATATAATCCCCTTTGAAAGGATCTCCAACTGTTTGCTGTGATTAACAAGGACTGCTGCACTGGGAGGATCTGCTGCTGGTGAGAAGGCTTTATTGGTCCTTTTTTTTTATCACCACATAAAGTCTCCTCCAAGAGCTTCAGGTCTACAGGTCCCAGAGCGGCAAGTCGGTGCTTTGAGCTGCCATTGAACATTACCGACCAAATGGCTGGTTGGTTACAGACTTTGGAAGCTATAAAGGATTCCTTCCATTTCTCTGAGCTTTTTAAGAAGCAACTACTAAGAATATATGCTTCTCCAGATACTGAGCTACTATTTTTCCAAGGCTGCCCCTGCGTGCTTGCAGGGTAAAGTCATGTTTATGATTGTTGGAGGAAGTTTTTAAAACCTGGGACACTAGTTTCCACTGTTTTGATAATGTCACAGCAGTTAAGTACACCCATAATTTGTGGAACATTTCCTGTTATTTCATATACGTCAGATACTTGGTTGAAAGATCTGTAAAGCAATCAAAGGGCAAAACAGTAATGACACTGTGGACAAACTCCTGCCTTACAATTTCCAGGACCAACAGCAGAGGTGAGGCTTAAAATACAACCTCATAGGACACATCTATCATCTGGCCAAAATGTCCAAAACTTCTCAGTTCAATTATCTTATCCTGCTTTGGACCCTAAGCAACATGCAGTGCCCCTCCATAACAAACAGACCCCACACCCCACACCCCACCTTGCAGTCACTCAAATATTGACCACACGCACACACCACCATCCGTCCACTGGGGAGTCCAAAATGACAGACTGTCCTTGCCATGTCCACTAACGGTCACTTTAATGCGCTGGAGGTCACCGGATTAGTCTCGGGGGGTCATCTTCACAGGGCCAGAGTTTTTAATATGAATCCTACAAAGAGGTCAGTGTCTGAGGGCGGGAGAAGTGGCGGATGATGAGACTCCCCCACACATACACACAGAGGCCTTAGTATGTCCCCCTCTCCGCCCCTTTCCCCATAACCATAAGCCAACTCTCCACCAGTTCCCTCCCACCTCCGTGTAACAACCCCCCCCACCACCCCTCCTCCCCGCCCAGCCACCCCACCCACCCACTCCACCCGCCTCTCCATGAGGACAGCAGCACCCCATCCGTCCTTTATCTCTGGGGGCAGCGCAAGTCATGCAGAACTCACGAGAGGAACATGCTGAGTGTGAGCTCATCGGATTAGGCTTCAAGATAGGGGCAGGGTGCCTCAGAGAGCCGGTGTGGCTTCCTCCGCCTCATGTGCTTTTTCCTTCGCAGCCAACATTTGCACAATCCCAGTCAGATCAGGAGCCGCTTGACAAAAAAAAAAAAAAAGAAAATGGTGTCATGATATTTCAAAAGCAGAGTCATGTGAAGGTTGGGGTTGTGTCTTCAAAAGTTTAGACACCTGGCTGTTATTTTGTGCAACACATATTAAAAATGAACTATCCACCCTGCCCTGAGCCCTTCTGGATATTTTCCATTGTGAGATAATATGAGCTCTTCAAAACACGGAGGAGCATAAACAGTAAACATGTGTGCCCATATCAAAGTGACTTCTCAGACAGAATGAAAAACCAAAGGCATCATCAGGGGATATTCCACATCACATTGCTAATTTGTGGTGATATGTTCAAATGGGCTGGGTGAGATGAAATATCAAAAGTGTAATACGGCGTGCTGAAATTGGCCATGGGTGCAGTGTGGGTGCAGATATGGTACAGATCACAGATCAAAGATGACTCTGAGAGCGTCGAATTATCTCTCCTTGAATTACATCAGATTTGGAGATGCTCATCATGTTTTGTTAGATGCCCGAACGCCTGAACAATTTGACTCTGTTACAGCTTTGACGGGAGCAGCGTTCTGTGATGAATGGGGTGAGGCGCAACCTTTTGAAGTAATAAAACAAAGAAAAGTAGGCTGATGCGTGGCCGTGTGCCAAAGTTTTAGCAGGGGGCCGAGGGGGGGGAAGGAAAGCACATGATCGCTAACGGGTGATGGCTTTGATCATGCTCCCAAACAAACGGCCAGATAAAAAGGGGGTAATCAACACCTCTGGCCACAAGTCCAAATTTGCTCCTGCCAGTGTCTATAAATTACCCACTGTTAAAGACGAACATTTGGCATACATTTGGCATTGTTACACCGCTCAGGGACCAGGCAGTGGCATGTGGAGGGCGTAGCCTATGAGTTTTTAGTTACGCAGGCAGGCAGGGACAGCACAACGGCACCAAGTGCACTTTTCTAGCTGGTAGCTGGGAGCTTGTTGGGATCAGTGGGTGCCAAAGAGTGAAGCAAGACGATGACCATGGCTGAATAGCGTGGGGGGCTTAGACCCTGGTCTCTGAGTCGTGACCTTTGTTCTCCTCAGTGTGGTTTATGTCTCCCTGTGGACATCTCCCAGGCAGCGCTGCTCCTGCCAAATGAGGGAATCCCTCAGGCTGAATGTCTGCTCTGAATCTCTCACCACCGCTTGTCTTTTGCTCCGTGTTTACATCAGAAAATCTGCCCCTTTGTGCTTATAACAGAACTAAGGGAGTAGCAGTTTTCCACTTGGTGATGAAAGCCTATAAATTCAAACTTCTGGCACAACTGTAGTGCATTTCGAACGGGCTCTGACACAAGCCAGCGGTTGCCTAAAGGAATTTACTGACACTATGCCACGATAAGTATGAAGGATTGCAAGTATGGTTGTTTACTCACCAAAATCAGATGTTGTTTCTTTGTAATGTGGTAGTCAAAGAATGTATTGATGCTGAATTATCCCAAAACACCAAAACAGTCAAGAAGCATACCAGGGAGACAATGAAAATAGGGGATGCCGAGAGAAAGTTGTCATAATTTTCTGTAACCACAGTATATGAGTGTAGGGTGTGGAGGTGAAAGACAGAGAATATTTGAATTCCCATTGTTAGGCAGTATCCTCCTTCAGGGTTCAGGTGGTCTGAAGGTAAAAGCCCCCCCTGAGCCTCTCAGTGCAGGACTGGTCTATTTAAAATCCTCTTTTCAACCACAGCAGTGAGGAAGTGAACAAGGCAGTCGCTGTTCATGGTGGTGGTGTCTCGTGGATGGAGCACGGTGTGGCCCCCCCAGGTCAGGCGGCAGTGGTGCCCGCTGAGATATCTGGGCCTGCCTCAGAGTTACAATGAGCTGCAGGGTGGCTGACGTGCTTCGCCTGCTTCTCCAGCACCACCATGACGAGAAAGGCCGGTCCACCACACGGGGCAGACATCAGTCTGTCGTCAGAACAGAACGTCCTCCCCCTGGTCGAATGGAGCTGTCCATTATTCAAGGATTTAGCCAAGCCTCTGGAAAACAGAGAAGTTTACATTTCCTGATATCCTTGCAAAACTGATGTGGTCACCAAGGCCATCCAATTTTTTATCGAACGACTGCGAGCTGGGTGATTGGAAGAAAGGGCTCATGTGAGTTTAATCCCTCCACCTTTACCGCTGTGTTTCTTCCAATGTCGAGGTGGATGCATAGATGGAACCAGAGATTTAATTTAAATGACGGAGAGAAATCCAGTTTTTCACTCTGCATGTGCAGAAGAAAGTCTGAAACCCACAAAATACACACAGCGATGTTACATGGACCTGTAAAAAGAAAATACTGCATAACTACCTCTGCAGCAAATGTACTGTGCTGTCAAACGCATGTATGAACATGCCCTCATTGTAATGTTTTTGAGCCTATGTGACCTGCGTTAGTGCAGCAGCATACAGTAGATTACAGTACATTCCATGTCATAACCTTTGCAGATGTTAGACATAGTTGTGTGTGTGTGTGTGTGAGCAATTATGTTTAAGTTTATGATGGGTGGATTTGGGGGCAACAGACAGGAAATACCTATACATCAAATTGTTGATTCAGACTGATGCTAAGATTCATATAAAGCAAATATTTTCATGGATGTTTTTTGACATATGAGAGGCCATA
>JAOXYL010000052.1:22597005-22608665 GCA_028564955.1 Terapon puta
GTACACTGAACCACAGGCAGCCATTCCTCATGAAACACTCAAATATCACTTAACAGCCCGCATGAATGGCCTCACGCTATTCATGTGCGCACAGAACTAACAGCCATCGATTAGTGGATTCAGGTGCACTAATTCAAGCGTAGAACAATGAGGGTACTTGAGGAATAATAGCTGCCGATCTTCAAAGTAGCTCGACAGTTTGATTCCTCAGTCTGTACTTTGCCTGTGTCACAACACAGGGAGGCGTTCTGGGCAAAGTGAAGACTCCCAGCTGGATCTGTCGACCCGTAGAATCAACACAAAACCAGTAAGAAGGGGATGAAAGAGGGGTCTAATCCTTCCCATTCAATGTTCGTTGACAACACATACAAGGGTCTAAAGTGTGCGTTAGATGTGGGTAATGGGGGTAGGTTATTATTTTTCCTCGACCTGAGTAGTTCTTGATATGCAAACATCGTCCATGGACTTCAGAGCTCCCCATTTGGATCAGAATAGCATGGAATGGAGTGGATAGGGGTATGAAAGACTTGTTTAGCTCAGTGGATGGGGCATGGTGTGGGAGGCTCAGTTATTGTTGGAGACCTTCTTAACAAACTAATGTAAAATTGGAGAGATTATTCATGGTAATAGAAAATATTTTTTAACACATTTAGCACAGTCTTGATTGCAAATTTTTTTAACACGCGTATGACTCTTGTGCCGGGTCATGGCAATATTAAAATGTATATTTTGAATAGTGACTGTTATTAGTCATTGCACTACATGAAAGCAAAATAAACAACTTTAAACTGTCTAATTCAAAATCATGTCAGTAAATAGCTGTAATTATAAAGAGCCTACAACCATAGACAAGTGATGAGATATTGGAAACAGACATGTAACAGTGGTGATTGTGGTTGCTTTGCCTGTCTTTGTGGCCATTTTGTATCTATCTATGGCTGGTTTGAGTCTGTTTGTAGTATGTTTCATCTCTTTGGGGTCCTTTTCTATCCGTCCTCCTCATCTCAGCTGATCTGTTTCTCCAGTACACATGGTCTCCCTTTCAGAGAGCCGCTCATCCAAACAACTTCACACTCTACACTGCCTTTCCTTGGGTCCTCAGCAACACACCTGCCAGGTGTGAAGTCGATTGGATGGACGGTTGTCAAGATAATAGTGAGAGAGAGACAGACAGAGACTCCCTCCATTTATAGCTCCATGTCTGGCTCTTTCTCCCCCTCTTTTCTCACTAGCACTTCCTCTGCCTGTCTCTGTCTCTTCAGGTTCCTTGTGAGTATGAAACACCATGGTTCTTGTCATATGTCTAATTTTAGGCAGATATATAAAGAGTTCATGCATTGAAATACTTGGATTTTACTTTGGCTTCAGCTTGAAAATTTCTCTCTGATACAAACGAGACCAAAACTTAAATGTTAGTCGTATTGTTTGGTGTAGCAAGTCACAGTTTGCTGCTCATCTGCCCCTTTCAGTCTTGTAAAAAACACTCAGATGTTTTCCAGGCTGTCACTGGCAGTGACAGGCAGTCCTGTATTCAGATCCTGCAGATCCTGCATTTCATTTGAAGGCCAGCAAACCTCAGCAAACATGATGCTGAGCGCTCAAGCTTGATTGATGACCTGTTCTTATTGATACAGTCCCTCACATGTGGTTTGGCCATTGTAGCACATGTGGTTAACCAATAAAGAGCAGATCGAGGTTTGATGCAAAGAAGACATGTAGATTACAGGCTTTGGTTCCTGCTCTAATTCAGCTCACTACATTGTAGTTGGTTGGTATAACTCCAAAGGACAGTTATATTTTTCAACCTGTCATTATTGTACTACAGAGGTTTTTAAATAGGATTTCTGTCATGCTTTGTGTTCCCAGTAGCAGGAGTGAAATGTGTTTTCTCATGGAATACAGCAAGTGAACACAAGCACAAGAAACTTGATCCTGTAAAATAACTTTTATAAATTAAAACTAATTTAATGTTTTGTTTCTAAGTTTTTACTTATTTTTATTTTTTGCAGTTCTTGACAGTGTTCTGATATTTTGACATGTCATAGCAGGAAAAGCACAGGCATGCACAGGGGAGGTCCCGGTATTATGCAGGCGGATTCACTGGAATTGCTGATTGGGACACTTAAATGAACTTAGCCATTGTTCATGTTATCAAATCCACAAGTGCTTGTCGTGCTAAGACAAGTCAAAATGTCTGCTATGAAATGGTTTATTGCTAAGACCTGCAAATTCAGCAACATGGCTTAAAAAAAGACATAATAAAAGCCAAACAAATGTACGTGGGAGAGATGCATGCAATACCCATTGTGGCCGAAATCATCTAACATTTGTCATTCAAATGCTTTCAGTTTCAGTTTTACTTCCAAGTTGGTGAGATTACCTCAGAAACTGTTGTCTTGTTTGCACCAATTGAAATTGTTGCTACAACCTGGAATAAAGTCTTCTTGGTGTATTTTTCTGTTGTGAAACCTCTTCCACTAATCAGCCTTGTCTTGTTCTGTCATATATTTTTGGTGGCTAAACGATTCACTTGATCTTAAAAGAGAAGTCTTTCTGTTGTTAAGGACCGCTTATGAAGACAGAGTATCACTGCCTTCACCAATACAATCAGATGAACTGTGTAACTCACAGTGAAACAGCTTTTTCTTCTTCAAACTTAAAATCTCTGTTCACATGTGGCCTTATCTCCAGGCTTTATTAGAAACAATCCATATCTCTTACTTCTAAGCGAGTTCTGGGGATTCCAGAATACTCGACTAAAATGAGCCCAAGTCGCCTTGTTTTTGTAGTTTCCTTCCATTTTTCAAACTCTATTTTGGAAGTGGTATATTTCACAAGGGACTCAGCTCAAAGACACCGCTACTCGTTTAAAGGCAGTAACTTTAATGGCTCAGGCCAAATAAAAACCTTTCGATCTTCTCAGTTGTGTTTACTGACCTGTGCTGACACAGACTAGTCCTTGGCTTTGATCCTGTTTATCACTGCCTTCTGTCTGTGTTGAGGAACATGGCAATGAAGGGAAAGGTACAAAATTTACAAAATAATCAGACGGCTGGTGGAAATGTCCCAGACTCCTCCGGTCCACAACTCACCAGAAAGTCACTGTAATAATGGGCAGGTCAGTGAGAATGTGTGTGGGAATGGTTAAGCTACAGGCTAATTGTAAAGCTCAGGCAAAGATCTATACAGGTGCAGTCCACTGCTCATAAATAAAGAAAAGGTCAGTGGAACCAAGGGTGGACAAAAAACTGGTCCTGGAATTTTGGACTAGTACAGCCAAAGACATAATATCACCGTTATTATCCATATCACCATCTTCATGTTCCTCACAATAGACATACTTTAAAACAGTGCAATGGCTCTTTTGATAAAGGAAAAGGCAAAACTCTTTAAATCCACAATGACACATGCTGCTGCAGTCTGCTTTGGTCTATCTCTGACTCATCACTGATACTATTTCTCAATTTGAAATAATTTGTCATATTCGCCTGGATGACCGATAATTTTAAACATGGGCACGGTCACAATTAGGAAAATACTAGAAGAATTTTTTTGTAGGTGTGAAGATGAAAAGGTGGCAAATCATTTATCCCGTTAAGAATTAGCAAAAAGTCACGTTTCAGTGTTTATTGATAAAATATTCATTGCAAGTTGATGTTGTCAACAACAGAATTTGCTAGGTAACAAGCATTATAATTTATTTGCCACTGACAGTGGGAACACCCTGTTTGCACGTTGTAGGAGGTAGTTAAGTGAGTGTGTTGTCATATTTGTTGCTTTTTTTGTCTTGACAGTCTGGTTGTAAGCCAGGTGTTTACTTCTTGTGGTTGTTGGGAGAAGGATGGACGGTAACCATATCAGCTGCGTATTAGTGTGTATTTGCATGTATGCATGTGTTTGAACCTGAAGCATTACTGACAGGAGCGGGCCCTGGTGCGGCAGTGAGCCATTGTTTTCCTTGGCAGAGATTAGCGGCCCCCAGGGGCCCTTGCTACAAAGAGAGCTCTGTTACCCACTAGAGTGCTTTATTGTGCCCCAAATTACCCCCGTGGAGAGGGGAAAAAACAGCATGGCAAATATCGAGCATGCATAATGTCAATGTGCAAAATGACAGCTGCTCTGTCCAGAAATTCCGTGCTGCAGGCTTCACAAATGCTGTTCGTCTTCTTGTGACGATTAGTGCCAGAGGAGATTTGTCCACTTTGCATGTTTGAAACAATTTTGTACAAAGATTTTGTACAATTTATTAACTCGAAAGTATAAAATTATAGGTTATAGGTTTTTTTTTCTTTTTTAGCTCTTTAGCAGTGCTTGTGAAAAGTATATGACAGTTTCCACTCTGAGCCCCTCATTTCCTCACACGAGCATAAAGAAACCGCGTTGTTTTGTGTGGCTTCACTCCCTCTTAAAAGCTTGTTCATTTTCATCTAAAACATGGGTACAACATTACATCCCCAAATTCCTCTAAGACGGCTCAGACCTCTCAGAAAGACGAATGGGGCCGTGCCTACAAAAAGAAATAATCTTCTTTTCTCCGTGGCGTACAAACAGCCCTGTCAATTGGCTTCATTGTCAACATCCTAGGGGACTGGTTTTTAAAAGTGTCAAGATCAAAAGGCTTGACTGACAAAGCATGCTTTTTATTATTGCAGTGGCAACCCATAAGCTTTTAATGTTGGAAATTACAGTCATTAAGTACAAGCATTACAAGCCTTGGATCTTGACGGAGCCTTTGAGGAGTTAACCACAAATCAAAAAAACAAGTCTATAGCCGAGATAAAGAGGGTTGTATGTAAATATGAGCCCTTTGTACTGTGAAGCAGTGCAAAGAGCTCATCAGCAGTCTCTGTTATCCTTCCAAGCAGCATGGGATTGATGAAATTAAAAAGATGGTGCCTTTTTTTAGAGTGAAGGGAGGGAGGAAGGAAGAGAAAGAAAATGATAATGAACAAGTAAGCAGGAGACATTTATTTATAAAGTGACAATGGGAGAGCATGTAGCTGAGCTACACTCTTATTAAAAAAGTAATGTTTGATTTTGCACAAAGCTCAGGGTTACCACTGTGTCTGTCTCTCCATAAATATAAAATACAATTATAGAAAGTGCTGCATAATGACGTGATGGTGCGCATTCAACTTTTTTTCTCAACATTTTGATATTGCACCTCTCTCTGATCTGAACAGATGGTTACGCAGAATCAGAAGGACAGAGAGACAGCTCTGTCTCGGCGAGCTAGCAGTGCGTGTTGGTAGTTGCCCTTTGAGTGGCCACTGTGGTGAAAGGCTGGTGGGCAGGGGTGACTCGGCCCTCTCCTCATTGTTCTCAGAGCTTGGTATTCCTCTCATAGCATGCCCTGGGCTCTAGAGGATATGCTTTTAAAGATCCCAGGCCCTCCTAATGGCCCCACTCACCTCTCCAACTCCTAATTTTTAACAAACGCACGCCTTGGACTTCGTTTCTTTATCTTTCAACCCTGACCGGGAGGTGAGTTTGTTCGCAGAAATAATGTAGCCTCAGAAATAAAAAATCTCCCCTCAGAGTATTTGTACATATTTCTTTATAACACCCCCACCTCCACCTTCTCCATATATCCCTCTCTTCCCCTCTCTCTTTCATCCATCCTCTCTCAGGCCTCTTTCTCTGACTCTCCTTCCTTTTTGCTGAGTGTCCCGCTCAGCTGGCCAGCACCTTTTCACTCTTTGCCTGGGGAATTGTCCCCTGCATGTCAAGTGTAGCCATTTGAGGGAAGGGTTTGGATGAGAGGTGCTTTTCAGGTCCCCGTCCCACTCACCTTTGAATGAAGACAATAGAGCTGTTCTTTATGTCCAGATGACCACACAAACATGCACGCACTGCCAGGAAACTTTCGAGTGTGATGCAGCAATAAGGGCACATACACTAAACTCACATTTCAAGGAACGGATATATTACATAACAAAGCCACGATTGCTGTTTTGGGCACCAAGCTAGGGATGGTGGGTTCAGCAAAGTGTAAGACTGTCATGAGAGGCACGTTTCCCTAATCTTACCCAAGCTGTTCTTCTTTTGAACATGACCACAAAGGTTCCCTAACCAAGAAGTTTTCAAAAAAAAATCCTTCCCTTGCCCCCTTACTTAGCCTTAATTGCATTTATTGTTTTTTTGGCTCCGGTTTGGACTCCTGAGGAAAATATCCATCTCTATAGCCAACAACTAGTCATTTATTTTGTATCAATGTGGTGCTGGGCAGGAAATATTTGGGCTTATCAGACCTTTTTAAACAGATAAAGCCTGCCTTAAAATGAGAACAATGAGCCAAAGACCCACAGAGTTTCTTAGAGGGCCTCTGAGGCAAACAGTGTTTGTGATTTTGGGCTTTAAATAAAAATTTGATTGATTGATTTGATTGATTAGAGGGTAACTGCAGAGTTGGGAGATCATTCTTGGTGAGTTTATCTTTGTTGTCAACACTTTTCACATTACACAAAGTCATTTGATCAATTGTTAATAAAAAGATATGTATTGGCGCAGATATTTTTTGTATGGTACTTTTAAATTGATACTTTTATCCCCATCCATGATATTTCCATAACCTTTGCGTTAACATTGTGTTTTTGTGATCAAAGGGGAAAATTAGTGATGGAAAAGTTTGGATAACTTGATCTGTGGCTATAGGTTCAAATTATAGAAATGATTACAACATTTCTGAGCATAGACACAGATCTTCAGAACTGACAATGGCTCATTGGTGTGATAGTAACTTCATACACATGCAGGAATTGCCAAGGAAACCTATTGACTGATGCCAAAATACATCATCATCATTGGAGAAATGATTAGTAATCTGTCTTTCTGCCAACAAGGGCAGATTCTGGCCTAGTTGCTACCCCTACAGCTTGGCCATGGAAGAGGGGCACAGCATGAATCTGTAGGTTTATTCATGTAGATAAAAAAAAAAAAAATCAGTCAGGCATCAGAGCGCTCAATGAAATTCGAGTGTTTGATTTGGCATTGTCGTCTGAGGCTAGAGGTTTGTGTGGGCAGGAGCCCAGCAAACACAATGTGCCCCCCGTCCCAGTCCACTGACTGGTTGGCTTCTTCTAAGGAGACCAGCCACACCACAGACTACAAGAGATACCTTTAATTGTTTTACTTCCTCTGTGGCAGCCAGTCTTGCTCAGACCATAAGACTTTGGATTTGTCTGTCTGAGCTTATTCCAAGAAAATCACACTTTGAGCTGAGGGTCTTTAGGTCTCAGCTGCCCCGTGGCCCCAAGAATCTATGTTGGTGGCACTCAGTCCAACAAGCTCCAGTTCAAAGAAGCAGAACTGAGATGAATTCCCTTGCAGACGGTAATTACTGTTAACATCAAATCCAAAGTGTTTTGACTGATATGTTCTTGTGTCCATAGACGAAATGGCCATTTTGTTTCGTGTAATTATTTTAGTCGCTGAAAAAACTGAGGTTAAAGCAGCACTTCAGAGATAAAAAAAAAAAATCGAATATTGTGTTGCCTTTAACAGTTTGGTTTAGGTTCGATAGCTGTGCATTATATACCACAGCAAGTGTTAAAGGACAACCGCATCCTGGCTCAGACATCGTGCTTGGCAATCTTAAGCCCCGAAACTATGAGGAAGCTTCTGGCCAGGAAACCTAAAGCACACTCTCTTTAAGGACGCTACGCAGACTTGGCATTCACCACATTCTCCACCAGCTCCTTTAAAGCCATGGGTGTCAGGACATGTTACCCTCTCTGCTGACTTTTTACAAGATGTGGCAGTGTGCTTTTCTGAGGAGTGGACCTTGACAACCTTACCTAAATGGTCCCTTAAGGGCCTGGCGTTAGAGAGTGACTTACAGGAAGTTTTAAAAACACACATTAAAACAAGCTGGAGGGGGATCACAGAATGGAAGGGGGTCATTGTGGATCTTACGATGGCATTCCCATTCCCACCACCACGGGTTTGTATAAGCCCCTTACTGATAATGCGCCATACAGTCTGGCCCCCATGCTTGCCTCCTTGACTGACAGAGTCAGTCATACCAGCGGATTAGCAGGCAGCACAGGGGCCCTCCACCTCTAAATGGCAGAGGTTGTCTGTAATGTGCCCATGATGGACGTGCTGCGACATGTAGCAGCTAGTTCCAGCACTCCGCCACCCTCCACTTCTTTGTCCCTTTCATGCCTCCTACCATCCTTCCTTCCAGCCACTCTTCAACTCCCCCTCCTCCCCTACCTAGTTGCTACATCTGTGTTGAGTAGCATGAATCAGGTGGGAGGCCTCTCCTCCCTCTGCAACAACAAGAATGTCAAGATAATCTTCAGGTGGCTGGTACACACACCGGCTTATTCCCAGGGCTGATTGCTGACCTCTGCGGCTAATACGCGCAAGGCTAGGAAAACACTGCTCCCGAGGAAACATAAAGCCACCCTTCAAAAACGTGCTGCTTTTTGGTGCACCCTAATGTGAAGGCACAAACAAGCCCTGCTGCTTACATGCATTCCAACTGCACACAAGCACAGAAAACAAGTTAACCCTTCTCTTTGTTTGGTGCCAGCCTCGGTTTTAGTGGTCCAAAAGCTAAGAGGGGTAGGGGTATAATTATTCCTATGAAATGGTACTTGTACATCTCCAAATGAAAAGATAGACATTTGGAGTGCAGAGGGCTGGATTTTATCAACACGTATTGCTTCACAGCAGATCATTTTACTTTCATTTTCTATCCTTATTCCTGAACTGTTCCAAAGGTATTATCTTAGTGGAAGAGTCTCCAGCTGAAAGGAAAGGATACATGGCTAAATGGCAACTTAATGGAGCAAACTTTTACAATGGACACAGCTACATTTAACACGAAAATATAAGATTATGTTTTATTTTGAATTGTTTTAAAGTTAGTGATTTTGGTCATTTAGGCATGTTGTGACGATGTCAAAGTCGGGAGAGATATCTTGGATTCACTTCTACTTGAAGCCTGTGCTTTTGGGTTTATACACACCTTAGACCTGTCCGGGATCTTGTACACAACACTACCTGACCAACAAGGCACACACATAAACATAGCTAAAACAATAGCGACTGCAAGACTTAAATTTTCCAGTGTGTCCCTGTATAAATGCTAATGGTACTATGTTTATGCTGTATGTTAAATGTGCTTATTTGCTCACACTTTAACCAGAATACACATTAATGAATTTGTGTCAACAATAAACCACATAATAAATGTCTTCTGTCTTTTTATTTCATTCATAATACAAGGAACGTCTTTATATAATAACGGTTAATAATAATTTGAAAGAGGTTTTGAATCAGAGACTTTCATTTTCAGTAAAAGAAACTACAGTCAACAAATTGAAACTGCTGGTTACAGAAAGGTCACCAACTAAAGGGCTTAGTTGGAAGAGGATTACTACTTTGTTATAAAAATTCACCAAGGTTAAAGAAGGTCATTAGCCGCTCTCCTTTTGATATACAATTCTACCCAGCAGATGGGTTGCTGAGCGTACTGTCTGAATGAGAAGTGGCCCCATGTATTCTTTAGTAATGTGAGTCTTATTTGATTCCCAGTAAAGGTTTTCCTTTATCCTGTCATCCTACAGGTTGAAGCACTCGGTCAACTACCCAACAGTCCCCCAGGCGATGAGGAGATGGAAAGCACTGCCGTCTTTGTCAACGACAGCTCAGCAGAGTTCAAGAGAAAACACACAAGGTGTATCATCACATCATCACCACATTAAGCAGCAGTAAGTGAACCCCTTTAAACCTAGTCCTCCAGTTTAGGCTCGGTTCCCCTGAAGAACCAACTCCTCTAGACATCTTGCCACAATATTGGTATACTTGGTACTACTTTCCGAATATGTGTCCATTCATCCGTCACAGAATTTTTCATCAGTGAGTTTGTCTAAGTGAAAGCTTACATGCAGAGACAGTATTCAGTCACTGCAATAAAAATCCACTGATGGACCATTAGCAGTATATCCCACAGGTGTTATGAGGTCACAGCCGTCTGAGTTAAGAACATCCGACAGATGGGGCACACCTATGTCTTGTTCCAGACGTGTGTCAGTTTCTGCGTGTTTCATACTATGACCTTATATGGGCTGCTTTCCCCGTGGAGTGCCATAATGAGACGCGAGGTCCATCTGAACTGCTTCACATATGAGTTGTGAAATGACTGTCTGTGAGTTGTCAGTGTGGTTTAATTGCTCCAAACCCCTCCCTTTGCACTGTGCTTACACTTTGCTTCTAGGTAATTAATTTCCACATTGCAACCGCATCCGCTCTGTCTGTGTGTAGGTGTGTGTGTGTGTGTGAGCAGCCAGACAGATGTCTGAGACTCTGCCCGGGCCAGCTGCTCCCAGACCTGAGGTGGAGCACATGTACACTTACTCATTCACACACACAAGGACTCACACAGATATACACACATTCTAGATTGTCTGGCATTGGGATTACAAGAAGCTGTCTTTTTCCAATCATCTGAGTCACACTTTGCGTTTGGGGCATTCATTCAATTTATGAAACCATTTCTACATTGTTTGAGAAAACCTCAAGCATACCCACTTACTGTCAGTCTCCATTATTAAGCTAGCTCATTATTTGTTAAGTCAACCAGGTATAAAGAAAAAATGATTAAATATCAGCAAGACAGGAACAGGCAGGTCTTAATTGAAATGACTTGGCCTCACCTGCGTAAAAATCACAATTAATGCAATATTGACAGAAAATTGGTTACAAAAACTGAGGATGTAACTTGGTCTTCAAAGACTTGACTTGAATGACCCTCAGCTCAAATGACTGAGGAGATTGACCTGAGGAGGACTTGTGACTCAGATGCTTTAAGACTCAGATGACTCGAGACTTGACTTGAATGACTTGTGGCTTAAATGACCTGAGACTGGATTTGGATAATTTACAGCTCAAATAACCTCTGATTCAATGTGCCTTTGCCTTCCCCTCATTTTACTTGATTATGTACGCAGAATATTCAGGTCAGACAATATGAACATGAGGTTTTCATATTGTCTGTAGTAGTTTTCTGGAGAAATTTTGTTCAACTGTACAGATTGTAAAGCCCTCTGAGTGTTTGTGATTTTGGGCTTTAAATAAATAACAATTAACAAATAATAACCATATTTTAATCAAATTTTTCACTTGCTAATGATTTACGAATGCATTGCCACAATTATAATGTGTCTGGAACATAGTTGATTTCTGAGCATGTTAAGATCTTATTTGACCTAAAACCATACAACCTTTTGGCTTGAAACTTTTGATGATTTAGGAGTTCATTTTGACTTAAGTCCTTAGACTTCAGATTTGTCTTGAGACATGGCAGGCACACAAGACTTGGTTTGAGACTTGACTTGGCGAATTGTCTTGAACTTCCGAGTTCACTTGAAACTCGGTCTGATTTACTCAATATGAAATTGAAAATTTATGATTGATTATATGGATAAACACATAAGAATTTATGTTCACCTTCAAAAACACTTAACAGAATATGTTTAATCAGAAGTGTGAATGTCTCACATATCTTTACCAGATATTTCCCTCAAACCAAATAATGTCACTGACTCTTGGGTTCAAAGGTCAGCTCCTATAATGTGAATATTATCTAAAGCATCAGAACCAATGAATAATTCAAACTATTCAATGAAGTCTACACAGTCTCATTTCCC
>JAOXYL010000052.1:22608765-22621643 GCA_028564955.1 Terapon puta
CTTACTGCCGCTTAATATGTTGATGATACCCCTTGTGTGGATTTTCTGTTAAATCCCCATGGCTTTACTACCGCTTGGTTAGACTTAAACACAACCCTTCCCTGTTATTGCAAGGGATCTCAATAAAGCCTGCACAGATAGAGCTACAGTTACCACTGATCCCGCTGGTGTTGGGAAAGCATGCAAAGCATCTGGGTCTGTCCCGGCGAGAGCCCTATTACTCATGGTCGATAATCCTGCTGGTCCTATAAGGAACATTCAGATGAAGCACACCCAGAAGACAAAGGGGAGTAAACAGGAGGAAAAGATGGGACAGGACAGGAAAGGACACTGGAGACCAGGAGGAGGGAGGTGAAAAGGGAAGGAAAGGGCAAAAGTTGAGGGAAAAGGAGAGGGGATGAAAAACGGAAAGGATAAAGAAAAAGTAAGGACAGGAGGTGAACTCCGATAAGATGGCACTCTGTCTGTTGTGTGTGTTGTGACGTCTAAGTTAACACTTTAAAAGGAAAGATTCTTTTTGCATTAATCTATCTTTAAGATGAAGGAGTCGTGAAGAGGTGCGGAGTGGTGCTGTTAAACTTAAAGATTAAACACAGGCCTGCCACATTAGCCAAAAGCAATAGCAGGGTGCTAAACCTGTTCCTCCCACACAGAAACACAGGAAGAGCTCTGGCATCAGTGCACCGCTCGTCTTAACCTTCCAATCTTACATAAGGTCTTTGAGATAAGGGCCAAATGAGCATATTCTCATTAAAATAGAATGTTGACTCTCTACATGTGATCCACTTTACCCCCTGCGCCACCTGACTCTAGAGGCCCAATCTAATCAGGTCACTACAGCCAGCCCGCTGCTCCAGGACCAGGCCACTCCGTCCTTACCTCAGCTGATATGCATGTGGTCAAGAGAAGGAAGTGGCTGAGATAACTGAGGCGTTTCTCAGTCAGACAGGCATGAGGTAAGGCACCAGGAATCTCTCACGGGGCATTACCTCAAGCTGCTGGCCTGTCAAGAAAAAAAAAAAAAAAAAAACGGAAAAAAAAAAAAAAAAAAAACACACCCTGGAGGTGGTACCTATTTTAGGCACAGGGCCCTGGTTCATCGTCATTATGATTGTCTGCCGCGGTAGGAGAAAACACAGTGAGTCATAATCTCACATTATGAGGTTGGCGAGGTTCGTGTGTAATTAAAGACCATGCCTGCTCTTGTTCGAGCATAGAGTGTGTCAATTGGTTAAGTGACTTCACGCAGAGATGTTTGGGGAGCAGGCGGAGGTACGTGGAGAGGTGCGAGCCTTAGTCTCCTTTCGAGTCCTTGTCTCATCTTGTTATATCCTCAAAAGCAGTAATCTATTTCTTCTGTAACCCGTGCTGCTCTCTGGCATGGCCACAAGGAATGTTCAGAATGCACCTGAAAAAAAGTCAACAATAAAAGAATTTCGGAGACACTAAATTGCGCTCAATGACTGCCTAGTACAACAGATGCCTTTGTTGTGTGTACTCTCAGCTCACCACAGAGGTACAGCGCGGGCAGGGATCCTATTCCACCGCTGTAATCTGAGATAAAAAAAAAAAAAAAAGTGTAAGGGGAAAAAAGACTTTAGAGGGTGGGTAACTTCAGATGGTATCTCCTCTTCTGCATCATCCGAGCCATCGGAGACAATCAAAGCCTGTGTGTGGCACACTCAGTCACCCTGATCCTGAGCCAAGGCGCCGCAAAATTAATTTTGATCTGAACGATATCCACAAGCCAAAGCTGTGCGTCCACGCCCAGAGAGGACCCCACACCCCAAGCCGTCCAAGTCCCCTTTGCCTCTGATGTTTCTCCACTATGTGGTGTCTGCAGTGGCTAAATCTACAGGAATGCCAATACATCAAATCCACTCTCTAATGCGCTACGCCTGTGAAGCTATGCAAACATGTCCCATCTGATAAGCAGCAAAAGTAAACGTTTCTCTGTCACTGTTCATCACCCGGAGATACCAGGGATTTGTTTTCATTTTTGTTTCTTCCTCACCTCTCGTTTTCATCTCCGTTGGCAGCTGGCGCCAGGCATGTGTTTGGAAGAGTGGAGCATTGTTTTTCTTCACACTGTCAGGGAGGCAGTTTCAACCTGAACTCTTTCAGTGTTACGTATGTAGGTGGTGCACATAGACACACTCGCACACAAACAAACATACTTGTTTTTCATACTTTTGAGGACTGTGGAACTTCATATCCTCTCGACTTAACAGCATTCTTAAAGTTAACTCCAATACAAAATGCAACATTATAGAGTTCACTGAGTACACACTATCTGGGCCACTGCTAAAAATATAAGATTTATATTCTTGTTTTTGAAAGAGAAAAATCCTAACTTAATGATAAATAAAAGAGCCATAATTTTAGGAGAAAAGCTGTAATATTTTGAAAAAGAGAACAACATATTCTGAGGATAATGTTGTATTGGGAGTTTTATTGAGTAATTTAACCAAAAACTGTAATAAAAAGTTGTAATTTGTCACGAATAGAATATCAAGAAATGTTACAATCTTTTTACACAGTCTTAGTGCACTTAATTCTGACTTTTGACATTTTAAATCACATCATAACCACTTTTATCTTGAAAAATTCAACCACAGCATCACAACCTTTTGATAACTGCTTCAAATGTTTATTTTCAATTGATGTTCAGGATTCAAAATGATTACTTTATTCATGATAATGGTCACTTTGTCTTAAAATATTACTTACTCCTCAGTAAACGCAACTTCTTTCTCAGTACTACCACATTTCAGCCAACACACCTTTCATCTTGTTCAAAGCAACGTAAAAAAAATATTACCACTTTATTGCTGAGGTTTTTGAACCGTGGCCATAATATTTTGATGAACCCAAACAAGGATCATTCCCACTGATGCACATTCCAAACGTGTTCTCACACAGTGTGTATATATATATTTAAGATGCTGGCTAGACAAACACTCGTGCACCGCCAAATTAAAACACGAGGGCATCGGTTGTTTTTCTGTGATTGAAACATCTGTCAACAGGCCCTTTGTTGTATTTATTCCAGACCAAAAGGACTTTCCCATGAGGTCATACAAAGATACACACAGTCTCTCACACAGCGGGGGATGATAGCGGCCTGACAACATCGAAAAGTCGTTTGTGTAACCACAACCCTCTGACAAAACGAGGTGAAATTCATCAGAAATGACCCAGAAAGAGATAAAATAAAAAAGTCAGGTGAACTGGAGGACGCTTCGCCTCTGAACGACTGAAGTTTGTCCAAAAAAAAAAACCCAATCATCCTCGCATCAGAGCCTCTGAATATTTCTTCTTTGCAGTGACCACCATCGCCACATCCCACCGCTCTAACCGCCAAACATCTAAAAGGCTCCCATCTCCCATTCTGTCTCTCTGAACAAAGCTTCTCCTCTTCTTTTGATGCCACACTTTTTGGGAGTCTTCTTCGCTCTGACTCAGGCCACCGCCGCCGCCGCCGCCCTCCTCCCTCGCCTCCTCCTCCTCCCTGCATATTTTGGTGTTGTGTTTTTGGTATGCTCATGAAAAGGCCCGCAAAGACGGGACAATAGGGCACCTGCCTGAATAATGAGCCCTCAGAGAGAAACGCAGCTGGGGCCGAGAGTCATACAGGAACGCCGATGATGGCCCCGCTTTAAAGTGGTCAGAGATGATCCTCAGCCACACCTTATATCCCCCTGCTTGGAATTTCCCCTCTGACACACACACACAAAGCAGTCATGCTCACATACAAGCACACACACACATATACAAGGTGCACACACTCAGTCACAAGGAAACAGCACTGATGATAAATACGGAGCTTTATTTTCTTTCCTTGTGTCTTGTTTGTCACAAAGGAGTATTAGTGGGCCATTCACACACACGCTGCCACATCACCACCTATCAGTGCGATATCATTTTCACTACGTCACTTGAATGTGAACAGAAACTATGCTCCTCGGAAACAAAAGCCAGACTGTTTACATACTGCTTCTACATTTAACTCCCAAGGATTCCTTTCCCTTTTAAAGGTCTCAAAAAAAAAAAAAATTCCCCCATGAGTCAAAAATACCACCAGTGAGCTAAATTTAGCCCATCAACAGGTTGAGGGGCGCAAACAACAGCAAGATGTCCAAAGGCATGAATAATGTGGAGTAGTGGTGGGGGGATATGGTTAGACAGACGCTGGGAAAAGGGGGGGCGGGGGTCCTGATTGTGGAGCCACATGGTGTGTTCACACTGAGCAGTTTCTTGGACCACTTGCTTAAGTTCCTCTGGATGAGAACAACCCATTCAGGCTCCACTGAATAACCGTGGAAAACCAATGTGACAGATTGTGTTTGATTATATTTATCATTAACTATAGGCAGGCAATTGATTAGTCAGTGGAACACAATGATCAGCATACCATCAACATTGTGGGGCACCAGCTTCTGAAACGTGAGGACTTTAAAATAAATAATGATGATAAAATTCAAATTAGAAAGTGGTGAAAAGTAAGAAAATACAAGGCATTACCAAACAAAAAGTAACTTCAGATGTCTGAGTTGTTGGCAATTATGTACATTTCTGAGATGGTTTTATTTAATTTTTTCATTTGAATTTTTTGAGGTTTTTACATCAATGTATATTTAATTAAAATAGCAGCTGCATCAAATGATATATAATTCTGTGTGAGGTTTAAAGAGGTTCTCTACAGGTCTGTTCTAGATGATGTAAATGTAAATGCTGAGGGTAAATTATTCCAAAGACTAAATTAAGTTGCTGAAAGAACCAGAATAACATACTGTAATCGATGTCCCGTGACTCCATTTGACTTGTTTAAATGAAATACAAAAATGCAGAGAGGTGGTCTTTGATGGTTTGGACGTAAAAAAAACTCCACAAACTGAAGATGAGCTTGCACTCCCCCTCTCCAACCACGCCACCCTTTCTCTGCTTCCTTCCGTCCGCAGCGTTACGCCGCTTCACTTAGCGAGTGGAGGGGAGCCTCTGCCAGTACGAGCCACCTTAGACAACACAAATGAGGGCTTTGTTGCCCTTGAGTGCGCCTTCAGTATTCTGGGAGTCAGGGGGTCATGATGGTGGAAGGTGGGGTGAGGAGGTGAGAAGGTTTAGGAGCTGACAGGGTTTTGGGGGGGGTGAGGCGGCGGGGGTGGGGATGGGGGGGGCGGGGTGCTGAGTTAGGCGACAAGGCTTCAGTTGTTTTGCTAACACGGGGAGGAACAACCGTGACATTATGACATTGTGGACTCACAGAAATACACACACACCGTGCACGGCGGCGCGTTGACCCCGACACCTCTTCTGCTACAACACACAGGAGAGAAAATAGAATTACTGATGTGGCTTTTAGAGGCTGTGCTAATGCCGTTTTCTCAGCGCTGGATGTTTGAGAAACCGGCCGTTTTTTTCCCTGCTGGTGTCAGTCAATGTATATGTGTCCCTCAACCCCCAGGAATCATTTGTAAAACATGTTCATTCCCCAGTCTTTCGAATGAAACAGTACGTACTAAGGAGGATTATTCCCACGTTAAAAAGTCAGTCGTAAAGCCACTGTTCGGCCATCATCTCGTACGCTCATTACGCTGTGCTGCAGGTGACTTCCAAAGAATTCTTGTAGGATCTCTGTTCTCGCCGCCTTTTTTCCAGAGACACAGATTGCCCAAAAAGTGGAGAAAAAAAAAAACAGAATGCAACCATTAAGAATGATTGGATTAATTAAGTTTTTTGCTCATTAGTGCTCACAAATATGCTTTCAAGTTGCAAAGCCTTTTTACTCCTCCAGTAATCCCCCTGTGAGCGAGAGCTCGCAGGAACCGCAGTGCACGTTGCTCCAAAGGTCAAAATGTCACTTTGTTTCGTAGGGAGAAGTAAACAGGGGTGGAATAAGCCTCCTGTCTTAGGGGGCCCACTCCATAAATCCTTAGAATAAGAGTGCCTCTACATGCTCTCGAAGCTGAGACAAAGGGTCAGGCTTTAATCGCCTGTAATATAAATCCCGTCGTGTTACCTCAGTGGTTGTGTTAGGAAGTGACTGTGGGATCACAAGTTCAGAAAACAGTCAGGCTCTAGAAGGAAAATGGAAACTCGATGGGATTTTTGAGAATTCCACTGGCGGAGGAGATGTGCGTAATCAGAAAAATCATCACCAACACATGCTGTGCTTTCCTCCAGGCCACAGAGCCAAACACAAGCAAGGTGAAGCAGAGGAATGCTTGGCCCGGGGCGATGAATAGTCATAAATTCATTAGTGTATGCACACACCGGGCTGATTTGGGAGAATGAATGCTGCCGCGGCGATAAACCAGCTGACCCCGTCAACTTGGCAGCTGTCATGACCTCAACCTGTGGCGGTATTAGATGAGGGAGGGCAGAGGGACAATATTTGTTCAAGCTGATAACAAGGGGTTGTAGAGGTTGTGCGCATGTGTGTGTGTGTACGCGTGTTGTGTTGTGGTGTCTCGTTTAAAGCGTATGTGTGACTTTGGGAAAGAGCACATGTCAGGGCGCTTGTTTATGTGTACAAGTCGGCGTAAGAGCACGCGAGGCGATGGATGTGCGCGCCTGACTGATTATAGGTACACAAAGCGCGATGCACAGCGCCTGTGATGTGATTTAGCAGGAGCGAGTGTGTGGCCCAAAGTGCAGCCATGAGCAGCGGCAGGCTTAATGGCCTGCAGCGCTTGCTCGGCGTCATTAACATTCCAGCTGTGGAGATTTTGGCATGCGTTGGAAAGCATGACAAGACAGCTACACATCTCTCTCTCTCTCTCTCTCCCCGCTCTCAGCACAGACTATCATTTGTCTGGAGAGGTGCAGACTCTACCGAGGAGATTAAAAACAACCTCAGTAGCTTCAGATCATCCCTGACAGATCATTTATCTTCCTGTCTGCTCGCCTGTCAGTCACACACACTGTAATATTGATTTGTTTTCTCCGCGCTCCTCTTTAGAGAGATGTTGATGCTCCTGCTCCGGCTCCTGCTGCTGACTCAACCATCCAGCCACAGGTAAAGAATTATTTACACTGATCCCTCCCTGACATGCTATTTGCCCCGCGGGCAAACAAATCTCATTGCGCTCCTTGGCAGATCCTAATAGATACATTCAGAGCAATTATCCAACTGATATTTTACAGGGACGTGTGATGTGTTTTGATGGAGCTTTGCAGAAACATTACATGAAATCGAACCGTTGGTAGGTGTTGGCACAGGCAGACGTTGAGCCGGGCAAGCCTTGTGCTGTTGCCCACAGTGTTGACACACTGCTCCTGACATTATGGCAACTCTAAACCTACCTTGAGCAACACAAACACCGAAAGAAGGCTTGCAGGAGGGAAACCGCGCTGATGTAACAGACTGCACGGCCGCCAGTTTCCTAACACACATGTACAAATACAGATATTAACACACGATCATCTGCATGCACACGCTGCAGCCGAGCAGCAGGTATGTGAAGGTCGTTATTCTGGCTGCCACTGAAGCTGTTAATCATAGTTGTAATTACTGTTCTACAGCTCCATCTTATGAGAGACGTTCAGTCCTGACAGACAGCGAGCAAGAGATCTTTTATGTTCGAAAAGTATGGAAGATTAAAGTGTGTGTGCGTGTGTGTGTGTGAGTGTTTTTCTTTTAGCACCAACTATTTCAGCCCCACCTTTTTGTTTTTAAGTAAGTACCAGCCCAAAGCACCATCCATCAGAGGAAAACGACAGATTCAGGTAGAGGCCCAGCCCATTTTTCATCAGCAGAAACACACAAAAACTCAACAACAAGACACAGGAAAGGATTTAAAGTTACAAAATATTTAAGAAAACATTTTATTTTACATAATCTGTACAGATGACATTTATATGACTAAATGAGTCTTAGACGGGAACTAAAAATAACTTTCTTATTAAATAGAAAACTGAAACAAAAATAGAATTAAAGATGAAAAATGAAGTGTTGCTTATGGTACAAAACAGAGAATGAAAATAGAGCTAAGAAATGAAATCATATATCGTACCCTGATACAGTGGTAGGCCTATTGCAAATGATCAAAAACAGTATTGTACACAGTAACTCAATGGCCTTGCCATCTTCGTACAATATCTAAATCTTGGCCTCTTTGGTTCCATTAATTAGGTAAAATACATTTGAAACAAAATTCAATTTACTTCTATAAAAATAACTTTTCAATGGCAGTTTTTGTTTCACTAATCCCGCAACTTTTCAGTGCAAACGTCACAACAATCATTCGCTTTGGAAAGGAGGCGAAAGATTACATTTCAAGTATTGATAAAGAGTCGAGGATTGAAGAGAGAAAGAAGGAGAGACAGAAAGATGGAAAGAGAATTCAGTCTAATAGAGCATGTTGAGTATGGGTATAGGTTACTATACATTGCATAGCTCATGTGGCACTTATTTAGTGATAGGACAGGACACTCAGTACCCCTTGGAAGGCATTTCTTTATACAAGTGCTATTCAGGGTGTGCATTTCAGTTTCTGCAAGTGCTGCACTGCACTGTGACGACCCACTGGGCCAAAACTAGAGTCTCTGTGTCCGCGGGCCCACCTCTGCTGAGCCTGGGGGGCAGGAGGAAGCAGTTCTCTCTCTCTGTGACTCTTGGCGCACAGGTGAAGTGCACTTATGAGATCTCTCTTCACCTGGTTGTCATGGTAGCAGGGCCTGCAGCACTCATAGGCAGGAAGTCGAGGGTGAGGCCCATAGTCGACGGCAAGAATGACAACAACGGCAGACGCAGCAGCTCTGTGGAGGACTTTCTTTTGCCTTTCTGCGGAGGGTATAATCCTGCAAGGCATTAAGCGCTGCCAGTCTAATTCCACCAGAGAGGACAGTCAGACTGTGTCTGTCGGCATAGTAGGGAAGTGCTGGTGTTCTGAATTGTATAAGCTGATGAATTGTCAGTGCTTTATAAAAACAAAAGTCTGTCATGTGCTTAAAGTACTTAAGAGGGTTGGAGGAGCGGGGTTGGGAGCGTGGGGGGGGGGGGTGAAGCCAATAGTGTCATCGGCTGATCCTGTCACTTTCCTTAAGCGCTTGTTATCTTCATTCAAGAGGAGATGATGAGCCATTGTTTTTTGACTAGAAATGGCAAACTAGAGCAAAGTATCATTTGGTGATAATCATTCCCTTCTCGTCCCATCGCTGACCAGTTGTGGCCGAGTGGACAACACTCGGACAGCAACATGTCACTCTGATAAATACACACACTCGCACGAACATGTGCACGCATGCACACACGGACACAACCCTGATACTTTGCTAGATTGTACCAGTGTGCATGTTTCTGCACTTACAGTAGGTATAGATATATTGTATATGTGTACCGTACAATAACGTCCTGTTTGTACAAAAGGCCTTTCTGACTGTTCAAAGATAATAAAGGGTCGCCGTGAACTCAAGCACAGCCGCACTCCTCCACGATCATGTTGGGCACATCCCTCTTCACGATGTTGTATTCATCGTCAAAGTAGAGCATGGACATAGTACTGAGCTTGGTGGGGATGCAGCAGGAGTTGACCGAGCCGGGGCTCATCCCTCGCATGCGGTACTGGTTAACTACTGCGGTGTGGAAGGATGAGGCCGACCCCGGCACGCCCGCCATGTAGGCCGGGCAGCTGCCCTCACAGTAGTTGCCGTAATAACCAGCTGGTGCGATGATCCAGTCGTTCCAGCCAATAAGGCGGAAGTCTATGTAAAACTGCTGCCGGCAGCAAAGGCCCCCGCTGGTGCCGTCGCACTCCAGCCCCCGCTTACGAATGCGATGCTTTCCGTCCACCTGTCGGGCGCGCACCACTAAGAAGGGCCGGTGGGACGGGTCGCCGGGGTCCACCAGCACCGGAGCCACGCCAGCTGTCTCGCAGCCCTCACAGTGGACCTCCAGGTCCTGCCGCCGGCTGCCTTTCCCGAACACAGCCCGGACCGCCTCCGAGAGGGGGAAGGTATGCCAGCCGCTGCGTTTCAGATCCACTCGCTTTTCCACCAGGGCCCAGCGGCTTGTTCCCCCTCCACCGCCGCCTCCTGGGCCACCCTCAGCGCCGCCTGCAGCCCCAGTCTCCTGGTAGTGGATCTTGACCGTCACCTTCCTCCGGAGGCCCTTCTCAGGTCCAGCTGGCAGCACACGAAAGTAGAGCCACAGGTTTGCCTGGGACACGTACAGGTTCTGGTTGCCCTCATTGGAGATGAGGAAGTACAGACCAGACTTGGAAGATGTTTGCTCATCTGTTGGAGACAGTAAAAATAGGAAAAAAAGGTTTATTCTCAGTTCTGCATATTGGTTTCTTCTGACAGTAACATTACAGGTGTCTCAGGGCCAGTCAGCTGATGAAGTTTTCTCAGTTGCCATGGAGATGGTTCAGTTAACAGAGATCACCTGCCACAAGACTACCTGTTATCATGTGGCCATATGGTCCATACTTTGGTCAAAACTGTGTAGATGTTAGACATCAGACCACATCAGCTGTGGCTGAAAACTCTGTGGCTGAACATTTTCTCATTTTCTGTAAGTACTCATAATTTCTTTTGTATGCCACTTATGTATGTTTTTTTTCAAGATAATGGGTTAAAATGGTTTCCCTTTTTCCCACATCTAAAAACATACACACACACACGTGCCCATGCACACACACAGAAAGCAGAAATCCTCCAAAAAAAGAACAGCTCTGTCTTTTAAATGCTGTTTTCCCCTTGTTTTCTCCATTCACCCTCAATCACTGTGTCAGGTGACCTCTGTGGCAACTCCTGATAGGCCAGCCGTGACAGGCCAGTTCTGGGATCAGGCCCAGTTGGCCTCAGGTCCAGCTTTGTAAGTGACAGGGCCAAAGAGAGGGAGAGAGAGGGACAGGGAGGAGGACCGAGAAGAGGAGGACTGAGGAAAAGGAGAAGGATGCAAGTGGAAAAGGTGGGAGGCCGGTGGACACGGCCAAGGCTCCCGGGGGGTTCATTGAGTTCGCTGTTAGTGCCCCCCTGAACCCCACCCCCACCCAACCCCACGCCTTCCCCCCTCCTTCCACTGTGAGGACCCTGAGAGTGACAGCACAAAGCCCCCTGTGAGGCACTGGGAGACAGCCGCGCTGCAGCCCGGCATTGAAACGCGTGGCTTTCCAGCAAAAAGCATGATGAGGCAAAAATAAAAGCCATTTACATGACACTGGCCACTTTCTACAGCAGCACAATGAAGAGATCCCGGGAGTCTAGAGGTGGCGATGGGCTCTCCCTGGCAGTATTTTTTTTTCTTTTTTTTTTTTTCCAAGCTTAATGATGTCTTCCAAATTACCCTGAGGTAACTTGAAAGGTTTCTATTTCAGGAGATTTGGTACACTGTGCTCAAGCAAAGCAGCGCCTTTGAAAGCAGCTAAATTACTTTGTTTGCCCACTGATTAGTGTGTGTCAGTGTCAACAGGTGGCCACCAAACACGGGCCCCCTCTTTAAGGCGCCTCACGCCTCTTCCTCCTGTAAAGCATGGCTTTACATTCACACAGAAACCTGTTCAGACCAGCTCTCCACTCTGTAGCATGTCAGCTGGGAGCTCCGGCACTTCACACACACACATTTGGATCCGCGCGCGCACACACACACACACACACACACACGCCCAACTCCTCGGTAAGCAATACATCAGCTATCAGGCTTCTCAATACCAAAGCCTGTGGGTAAAGTATCAAGTGCTCGACGAGTACATATTGAAATCCACCTGAAGTGAACGACATAAAGGAATCAGCTGAACAGCGTGCGTCTGCCGTAAAGACCCCTCAGGGCTACAAGTAACTAACCTCACCTCATTCAGTGCCGTGAGTTCTTACTTGCCCCGACAGCTCCGAGCGAGGTGAAAAGGGGATCGCGCGGCAATGAGCGCACCGTGACAGTGCGATGAACAGACTGGGGATAAAGCCTAAAAATAAAACTGGTCCCGAATCGAAGAGCGCAGCTGTTATTTGTTGGGACAAATTGGTTGATTGGTGGTTGATTATCTGCACGACCCCTGGGGACGGGATTCCTGCATCATAGACGGTTCAAACTTTCCTGGGGGGTGTAACTGATGCAGGGTTTGCAGTTTTTTGCATTTCATTAATTTGTTATAGATGCTTCTTTGTTCAGACAGCTTAGAATTCACAGTTCAATATACACACATATACATTTCTTGGTCCATTAAATCTCATATAATGCCCATCACAATTTCTTAAGAGCCAGGGCCATAAAATTGCTTGTCCTCTCTAAGACAGGAGCACAGTGGTGAAAGAGATTAAAAATATCACTGCACTGGGTGGGTTATGACTTTTGGGTTTTGAAAACTATGAGTGTAACCAAGGTCGATTTCCTGGCTGCCCTGGAGCGTTCGGTCATAACCCATGATTCTCATCAGCAGCCGTCAGGAGACAGAGTTAGCTGATTGACAAAGAATTGTCACACATTTAGTGCTCAGAGGAAAGTGTATGTCAGAGATCACCCAGCAGATATGTTTCAGTCACCCTCACCATCCCTCCTATCGTCTGTCTTTTCATGCTGTACCAGTTTGATGACAGGGCTGCCTTCTTTTGAGCCCATACAGCAACACGCCACATGACTTATTTGCACCGAAGCCCTTTTCGAGGAGCAAATTTTTCTTTTCTTCCAGTGCTCCAAACAATGTGGAGCTGGCCCCGACAAGCCTCGCCTGACCCCGCGGTGGAAAAGCTGCCAGTGAGTATCGGCAGGCAGGACACCTGGGTGGGCTTCGTGCGGATAAAGAACTGCTTCAGCGTGTCCCCACCTGCGCCACCAAGTCAGGGAAGAGGCCGTGGAAGCAGGCAGGCAGCTCCAGAGCTCATTACTCAAAGCTGCTGTCGACAAGACCACACGCCGTGGAAGGACAAGGGCGCGGCAC
>JAOXYL010000052.1:22740644-22751222 GCA_028564955.1 Terapon puta
TGCTTGTTTTTATTGCAAAAATACTAACTAGAGAGACCGTGACTTTGCAATATTTAGGATATTCAGAGTTGTTTTTCAGAGCTGTTTCATGCACATTTTTAAAATTAGTTTTATTAAAGGAGTTGTTTGCAGTGTGGTCAACGTGAATTTGAGTGAGTCAGCCTTGTGTCTTCACATGGCTGCTCTCAGAATTGGTTCTTTTATCTGCACTCATTCCTTCTGTGATGACCTCAGACACACATCATTTCATTCTCCATTACCCCATCGATGCAGCAGCACCGAAGGCCGCTCTCTCCTCACTTCCTGGCTTAAATCGCTGGCCTCATGATGCCCCACTGTCGCACAGTAAATCCGTCCGAGGAGGGCTCACTCAAAGCTTTATGCAAACCTTGACTACATGAACCCAGAAAATACACGGTCAAGAAATCAGTCTCGCAATAAATATTATTTTTATTGCCAAGAGTGCTGAAAGAAAAAAACATGCAGTCCACATGTTGGCGTCACAAACATTTCACCCATATTTAACCTTGCCAATGCAATGCTCCATAACACGGCACACAGTGGAGTGTACATCAACCTTTATAGTCTCAGAAATTGTATGAAAAACATCTTTTTTACTTTCATTTTGTTTTGTTTTTAAGATTATGAAGTCCTCACTTGGAAGACAACAGCAGGTTTAGCGTATTGCACTAGTGAACTGTGGGTCTTAAACCTCGGCCCTCTACCCACCTCCTCATCTGCCCTACCGAGCGCCCTCTTACAGTCGTCCTGCTGCAACGTTAACATGGCCGTTCTGAGAGAGTGAGGTGAGGTATGACCGAGATAAAACACTGACCATGTCTTAAACAAGATGCAAAGCCTCTTTACAAACACTCACTTCATCACACGGGCTGTGTGGGCTTCAGGTGCAAACGGCCGAGGTACAAAACACATGACGCCCCCCCCAGTCTCAGTGCCTTAAACACAGCCCAGCTACCATCAGACACAGGAGAACCACAGGCAGCTGTGTGGGTTTATTAGGGGAAACCTTATTATGCAGAATTACTGAGCCGAAACAAAACAAACTTAACAAATCAAACAACATGGCCGCCGATCAGGTTTTAACGGATTTAAAGGACAAAATTTACCTGCGGCTGTTTTTCAAAGACCCTACAAGGTCCTGATAAAATGTTTAAGTGCCCCAGTTTTTTACTTGCTATATTGTGTTGCACTCCCTCTTGTAAAATACTTAAGATAAATTCAAATTATAAACATGGACATTTATACCAATGACCACCACCAGGTAACATTTACTGCCGTATAAAAATGCTTAATGCTTAATTAAATGACTCACAGTGTAATTGCAGGAGCTGAAATGCCTCTCACATCCTTCCTTTTCTGCTCCACATTAAGCTGTGTGGTGTTTTTCCTTTGAAGATTAACTCAAACTTTCATTAAAAGCTCATTTTTAGGTTGGTGACTTCCACCATGAGACTGCTTGGGTTTTTTTCCCTGCCGGCATGTGATTGGCTCTCCCCACAGCAGGCGGAATACTTTAGCAATAATAAAGCGCACCTAATGAGAGGGACGATGTTATTGGTCAATTGGTAATTCGAAACTAGTTTCTCATTGCATTACTGTTGCCAGGCCCTCTGTAAATTTGTAGCAGGACCACCAATCAGAGCTGAAATCAGGTATTTTCCTCCTAGCAACTGCAGAGGCGGGAGAATTCTGATTGGTTGACAATGGTGTATTTTCATTTAACCCTTTGTATTCCAACACAAAGTGAGTAAACCATCTAGAAGGGTTCATTTCCTTTGACATATCTTGATTATATGTTGATTTCAAATTGTGAATTGATTAAAAAATGGATTGATTACTTTATAAAGATTATTTTTTAGCGTACTTTACGCTTTTTTTGAGGGTCTAGAGGGAACTGACAGTTCCCCTCTGGCATACTGTGTTGATATAACGTTTTTTTTAAGCTAAGCACTCACATATTGTGCACATCATTTACTGGTTACTGCATTTTGAACAGTGACAGACCAGTAACTTAAATTGTCTTGAGTTCAACTATAATTTAGGTCCATTACCCATTCAAACCACTCCAAAGTGATATCATAGATATCGTGTTGTTGGGTGCATTGGGTGACATCACTTGTGTATTGTCTTTCCCACAGATGCATATTGTGCTAAAAAAAAACACAGTGGACACAATGCAGAACATTTGTTGAGCTCTGATTCTTTTTTATTTATTTATATTTTTATTTATTTATTCTGTTGTGAAGGGAGTCATTTTCATCGTTGGCTTTCTTAATGTCAGTACACAACTATGTAGGCAAAGTGAGTGTATGGTTGTTCTTATGCTCTGATCATTTCCACTGAGCACTCCTACTCTGTTCTTTTACTGCACTTTTTAAAACAGAAACATGTTGGACATAGGGTGGTCTGTCATATTCACGGGGCTACCAACAACCTTAGTCCCACACCGACATACTTTCAGCCAGTGCCATGTGAGGCGCTGTTCACACTGAGCAAGATGATGGCCATTGTGTGACCGACCAGCTGACTCCTTCATTTCCTGTCCTAACAGCCTCGCCCTGCTGTGCTGCACAGACCCCATGCCAGCAGGCTCCATCCTACTGGACAAACTACCTGAAAACAGCAGCAACCAAGTGCTTTTAAGAAAATGTAATTTTCTAAACAGCAGTACTGTGTTTCTGAGTCTGTATGTGTAGAGAGACAGTGCTGGGGAAGATACAGTGAAATAAGTGGTTAGAATGAGGCTGCTGGAGGATTTATACAGATGGACAACAAATTCAAGGAAAAACTCTGAAAAGGTATACAACCATACTGAATGAAGATGCTTCCATAGTTTAATGGGTCCACTTATAGATTATGATTATAAAAATAATGTGAATCATTTGTCCTGACCTTCTCAATAAGCACATTTCTAGGAACTAGGATAAGAAACATTCAACTGTTACATCATATCATGTCATAAACCTTTGGAATGGAACTATATTCGGCCTGAATTTACTGAAATACATTTTTGTTGTTAGCTAATAACCCAGATTCATTTTTCTCAAGTCTCCACTTTAAGTACTTTGTAATTATCAGGTGACGGCATCAATCACACTAAAGCTCTAGCTCTGTTTATGGCCGCTGGCTGGTATCACCTGATCTTATTCACTCAATCTTAAAAACAGCATGACAACTGCAAATAATCCAGAGACAGATTTTGTGACTGAGTGACAGTCGGCTCTCTAAGGTTTTGACAGCCCCAAAATGGCAGCGTAACTCTTCACCGGCCGCTCTAAATCAGTGCCATTCAATCCACATGCCAGTTGTGCCCTGCTGTCCCCCCGCCCCCCACCACCACCTCTCCTTTAGTGCTGTGTCTGTCCAAGCAAACTAAATAACTATGACTTAAAATGCTACCAGGCTGACAGGCCTTGAAAAGGCGCTGTCTGCCCCTCATGACACACAGCTCCTTTTGATCCCCTGCCGTCAAGACCAACAGAGCTCGTCATAAAAACCTCAAACCTCAATGAACTTTTTGAGATTGCCTTTTTTCTACCTCTTGATCACACACACACACACGCACGCACACACACACACACACACTCCTTGTTCTCCCTCTCTGCATCGCTCTGTTGCATCTTTGCTTTTTTTTCTCTGTTTTTCTCCCTTTCCTTCACCAATTTTTTTTTTGCTCCCTATTGGTTTTTTGTGTCTGTCTCTTGATTTGGTTTAATGACGACATCTGACACAGTATAGTAATCATCTGAAATGATTCCCCCTACGGCTCGCGATAAACACAGTGAGGAAACTGGTATCAGCAGATGACGATTGGCAGCTTTTTGATTTGCATATCTTCTGTTTAACTTTCTGTGCCAAAATGTACAACAGGGGAATATGTACACGCAGCGGGGGAACCGTCTTTGGAATATTTTCTCACCTGACTTTTGGCAACACATTCGGTGAGCCACAGCACGTGTATCCTCATGCCGCTTGCAAGTGAGGTGGCGTTTCTTATGTAACTGACTGAAATGGTAAAGCAGACCTTACTGTAAGTGATGCTGGAGATTCACGTGGTAACCAAATCCATTAGCAATCGGACCTTATGGCATCTGGGGATTTTCTCTGCTTGTTGACATCGGTGCTGACTTTCTTCATTTATGACTTATTCATTTTACACGGTGGCAGAATACTATTTGAATTGAAATATACTTCTTCATGTGAGATCTGCTCTCGAGGGTAACATGCAGAGACTAGCTAATGCTGCTATTTATATCAGATACACCCTCTTTAAACAAGCAGCTCTCAGCAACAATCCACCTTGCTGCATCCAAACTGACCTCAGAGTTGCTGTTCTCAAGCTGACTGACCTCCCTGTGAATGAAAGTAGCACGGATACTGTGCACATTTACAAGTAAATCTATTGCTAACAGTGCGGCTTGATATCATTTCATTTAGTTCTAGTTTAGTTCTTTTAGTTCAGTTAGTTAATGCTTAACTTTGTATCACTTAGCTGGTCCTTTCTGAAGCAATCAGTAATGTTCCTTGTGTTTCTTTAAACAATAATGTGACTCAATTAAGTCAATTATGATCATGGGCACTTGAGCTGTGTTAATACTTGCCTCTGGCAATGATTCTGGGCCTTCTGTGTAATTGATGGTCTTATCACCCACTACCCTCAGCTAAGCTGAAGAATGAAGAAGATCATCCTTTCATCATTTCTGGAGAATTTATCGACTATTAGTGTTAGTCAAACAGCATTTTGTACTGTTGGAGACGGGCGAGAAGATTGAGAGATGCATGTGAAGAGAGGTGAATTACAGTAGTCTAAATGAGAAAGGTTCAATGTTTTTCACTAATAGTATGGATTCTTGTTTTGCAGTGTTTCTTAACTGGAAGAAGCAGGACTGAGTGAGCTTAGTAATGTGTGAATCAAGAGTCAGGTGTTGGTCAAATAGAATGCCAAGACTTTTAGCAACAGGCTTGATATGGTTAGCTAGATGGCCGATATGTTGACTGTCTTCTTTGGAGAAACTGTCTGGGCTGATCACCAGAACATTTTGGGACATGACATTCAGCATTCCTGAAGAGACTTGAGGAGGCTGAGGTTATTGGATTTTTGGAAAGGTACAATTGAGCGTCATTGGTACGGTGTAACAATTATATGAAACATCATGAGTGGACTTAACAGATTACCAAGAGGTAGCATGTATAGGGAAAAAAGGATAGGACCAAGAATTGATCCTTGAGGGATCCCACATAAGAGAGGAGCAGAGAAGGACATGTAGTAGTTAATGTGAACAATGACCTGACAAGTAAGAAGAAAATTATTTTAAAGCAGATTATATATAAATGTCAATGAGATTATTATGGTCAATGGTGTCAAAAGCAGCAGGGTAGTTTCTGTAATGTGTTTCTGACAGATGCCGGATTGGAATTTATCAAAGATGCTGTGTCCTTCCACCAATTGGAGGCGTTGATTGGTGATCACTTTTTCCAGGATTTTAGAGATAAATGGGAGTTTGTAAATAGGTTTATAACTAGCCAGGACTACATCTAGGGAGGATCTTTTGGGGAAGGGAAAAACTCCTGATCTGGTACACAGCCAGAGGAGAGGGATTGATAGACAATAGATAGAAAGCAGGGGGAAATGACTGACAGGATGTCTTTAATTAGGAATTTAGTAGGGATAATCTCACCAGAGCAGGACGAAGTGTGCATATGGGAAATTGTGTCTAACAGATCTTGCATGGAAATCGGGGTCAATTCAGACAACACATTCACAACAGGGTGAATGGTTTCATTGATGTAGTGAGCTCCAGAGTAAAAGATTGATCTAAGATTGTTGATCTTGTCCACAAAGAAGGCTAAGAACTTGTTACAGTCATCAGAGGAGGTGGCAGGAAAATCAGAGTGAGCAGGATTTAGGAGCTGGCTGATAGTATTAAACAAAAATTTCGGGTTATGCTTGTTATTGTTGATCAGCCCAGAAAAATAAGCAGCTCTTTGTTGAGTGTTGTTGAGTGTAGTCAGTCATACCTTCATGTAAAGGAAATGCACATGGAGGTTGCATTTCCTCCATCTACGCTCAGCTCTTCTAAAATGTTTGTGTCATCAAATAGAGTCATTAATCCAGGGAGACTAATCTGTTTTTTCTTGGTGTGACAGAATTAAGGACTACTACCTATATAATAGAGGTCAATACCAATAACATCCAAGAGAGGGTTACACATAGCTCACCATAAGGATCAGCAATAAGACAAAGAGTTATCATCATCCTCATTGTTTCTACGTCACTGCTGGGGGAAAAGGATGAGGTGCCAGATCTGATCTGATGATGTCAAGACTAGTGTGGCATGTGTGATGCACAAAGTTCATCACACACTGTGCACCATGACAAGATGTCGCTCATGTGCAGTCCACACACACGCACACAAACACACACACAAATACTGTGCATATGATTTCTGTTCATTTGTCTTAAACATTGAGTAATATGATATGAACAGAATGGAACAGTTTGACTGAAAAGAAAAGGTGTCGCATCTCCACTTATCAATATCACCCCAGTTTACAAAGGTCATAGTTATCTCAAGGCAATTGAATCGAACACAACTGACTACTAGTCCCAGCCTAGTCAGACAAGCATGAGCATGGACTGATGAAGTCTCTTGGATGAGAGAAGAAATGTCTTCAATGACATGTAACGAAGTCCAATAACACCATTGCACAAATTAATCACTTAATTGTTGTGTTGGACTTTTTAAGAATGCTTTAAAATATATTTGGTTTCTGATGGAATTTGGGTTATTAGACATGCAACAGGAACATTAAGCTTTCTCTGACATATTAACATAAGACAGTTACATAACTAACAAGAGAAGGCAATTTCTGAAGAAATTGCAGTGTGAATGCTGAAACCTGAAAGGCTCACGCTAAACTGGATAGCTGAATGAGTTGAACTTTGTCTGAGATCTTTGAAGTATGTTGAATATCTGGTGATTTATTGAATGAGAGGCTTACGCCAAACTGGATAGCTTAATAACTTGAATGAAGCCTGAAATGTTGAACGAGTCTATCTGAATAAGACAGTAAACACAGTAAAGACACTAAAGATGATAAAGACATTAAATTAACTCTAAAGACGTTACAGACATTAAACACGTTAAAGACAATAGAGACAATAAAGACATGAAAGATGATTAAGACATTAAAGAAACTTAAGCCAATAAAGACACTAACGACATTAAAGAGATTAAAGATGTTTCTACGATGAAAAATGTGGAAGGAGATGTTCTGAAAAAGGAAAAATAACAATAACGAAGAGAAGAACATAGGTTGCTGAACATAGGTAGTTGTTGTGAATGCTGAAAGCCCCCACTGAGCACTAAAATAACCCCCTATTTAATGATGGTGGTGGAGTGTTGTCAACGAGTTGCTCCAAAACATCTGGTGACTGTAGTAACATCTGCATTGGTTGTGTTTTTCCACTAGTTTATCAAGGTTTTAACTCAGACTTGTCATCCATTTATGTCTGATCTAAGTTTGTTCTGTAGCAAACTATGTTTCATAGCACTTGATGTTATTGTTGAAACTGATGCAGCCAAATTCCAGAACAATCATTACTTTGATTTAGGGTGACAAGATAACGTCTCAATAAAGTGGTAAAACAATTTCCAAAGGTAACAGCCGTGAGGTTTGATAGCAGTTTAATGTCATCCTGATGACACACTGTTCTTTTGCACTCTTTTTAATTAATTGGTCCATCTCCTACTTGACCCCTTCAAACTTTTATTTCCAAATTCTCTTGAAAAATAAAAGAAGAGAGCCTTTTTATTTTTATCATCAGGCGTCAGTCAGGTCATTTAGGATGTGGTGTAATGTGATTGATGCCACTTCCCCGTGATAGCGTCGCCAAAATGCATCAAATATTTTTAATTTACTTCTTTAGACTGTAGTTTTGGAGCATATTCAGCACTCACTTGTCAGTCTAACAAAAAAACCAGCACAGATCTGAGTGCAGAAACCATGTTAGGACAGGGCTCCCATTTGATCCATGAAAATCGCCAATCCCAGTGCACGAGTGATCAGGCGTTGATAAATGTGGCCGCTGAAAACAGGCGTCATTTAAACATCACACCCCCTTACAGTCTCTGTTTAGAGGCCTCGCCTTTAGGGTTTACGACAGAGAGAAATGTGATCTGTCCGAGAGTTCAAGTAAACAACTTGGCAGCCTGCAAAGTGGCATCAAAGGAAGTCAGAAGAATGCTGTATGGAGTGAAATCACTGCTGCGGTCAGCAGTCAACTGCAGCTATTTCATTTATACATCTGCGATATGTTTATTCCATACATATAAATGTTATTACTCCAATAAATGATATCACAATTAATTTACCATTAATGTCAGGGATAGATGACAAATAGTCAATGTGGGCCTTTGCAAAGTAGATATTTTGCCATAGGCTACATATTTGTGATGAATATGTCTCTGCATATGAGACATATGATGAGATACCACTCAGAGTGGTCTTATAACCTTTCTCAACCTCAGCAACATTACCGTGCTTTGATCGTAGCCTATGCAAACATCCATATTGACAAATGCCGAGCTTTTTCTGGAAATGGGGTTAAATGAGGGCCAATGTGTGTTTGTATGTTTCTCATGTGTGCGTTAGTCTGTTTGTACTTCTTTAACACACGTGCATCCATGCCTGCATTCATGTGTGTATTTATGGCCGTACTGTATGTGCTTGATAGGGCAACCACAGCCAAAGCGTCATGTTTAGTTTCGAGTGCAAGGCAAAAAGTAGGCTACAGTGTTCTTTCGCAGCACCTCCATCTTTGCCATAGGGGAGAAATGCTGCTGATTTAGCTCCTTTCACATTACACCATACATGACCAAGCAGACCTAATTTATTTTCGCTCCTTTTTCCCCCCTGTTACTTCTCTCTCCCTGCTCCCTTACGCCAGCGCTCTATGTCTCTCTGCTCCAATATCTCCCTCCTCTAATGGGGTGAACATGGGGACGATTTTACAACCTTACATTTAACGCAACACTGACTAAGATGTGATCCAAATGTTTGGCAGTTTTTCTACTGGCGACCGCTGGTTCTGCACGTGTCTTCCCCTAACTGCCCTACTACCTCAGCCGCAAAACTGCTACAATCACAGGCGTCCGAATGCTTAGCGAGGACAGCAGCAGTTAAAGTAGTTTTATTAGCTGTGTCGTTGTGAGAAGCTCAGCAGTAAATTTGCCCAAGAATTCTACTTCAGTTGTTTCCTGACTCTCCCTCCATTGCCGTCCCTCCATCTTTGAGTGTTCTGCAAGAAAACTAATTAGACCCATGTAACAGACTGCACACTGACCTCCACTTCCTCCTCTCCTTTCTGTCTTCCATCCCTCTGTCTTACTCACTTCACTTTAGTTTTCATGTCTCGCCACACTGGTACGCCATATGTGGGGCATTATGCTGTCTCGGTGGCATCTGTCTCTTTCTGTCTGTTGGTGAAAACAGACTGCTCGTGAACACTATTAAGAAATATATAGATCGAGACACGTACACCGCAAAGATGCAGATGATGTAGTGCAGGGGTTGGCAGTTAAGGTCAACTGTAAGCCAAGTCTATAGCTGTACTGGTGACGGGGCTTCTGTGTCAGCCCACCACTTTATTTCTAACTGAAACAGCTCAATAGCAATTTCCATGAATCCAATCTTTGTAAAACATCTCAACCACTGACAGATGGATTGCCATGAAATTTAATTTGTAATCCCCTCAGGATCAACTGTGACAACTTTCCTGATAGACAGTGACTTTTCATCAGATCAGAACTTGCGCAACAAATGACTTTCACATGAGCCTGCATTTTGATCATTACCAAACATTAGTTAGAAAACCAGCATGATGGTGACCATGGTAAATATGATACTTGCAGAGCATCAGAATTGTTATTAGCATGCTAACATTAATATTTAGCTCAAAGCCTGTGCTTCATAGTCTTACAGTGTATTCTAAAGCCATGTGACATACTTATTCTGAAGTTTTAAATTCTCATAACCTTGGTGCACTAATGCAGTCAGTATAAAAAATGAATTGACATCTTAAACATTTTATACTAGTAACTTAGCAGTTGGTTAATGAACTTATGCTAAGTCACTTTAGATTAAAGGATCAGTGACACGTGTCAATTTTTGTCGTTTTTTTTCCCTGCTCGTAATAGCTCCTCCATTTCTAACACACTCCATACAAAACTTAAAATTGGTGTGTAGTGTGACGGGACACGTTTTTTTTCCACTGTAGTATCAAAGCCAGCTTAGCTTTACAGGCACTGTGTAACTGTGTTTTCAGGATATTTTGTTTTGATAATTTATTATTTCCACCCATTTTAAAATAAATGTCCTTTATTAAACACATTAAGAACTGTGCCTGTGGGCTAATGTTTTTTTCTTCATTAGTGTGCAAATGCTAACAGAGGTGTGTATTTTTTATTTGATCAATATTTGATCAGTTTGTCTCATTACTTATGCAGGGCCAGTAATTATTGTTAGATGATACATTGTATTGTTTATTGTGATTTA
>JAOXYL010000052.1:22752933-22765355 GCA_028564955.1 Terapon puta
TGTCATTATCATTATTATTTTATGAAGTACACCTGACACATTTGAGAGACATATAAACATCATTGCAATTTCAATTCTTCACTTCACTTCATCTCATCCATTATGTTTGTGAAGCCCAACACACTGCTCATGTCACATGGTGGGATGTTATTTGACACACATCACTGCACATACGTACCAGACACGTTATACTGACATAAGACATGAGGGGGTTTCTAGGGTCATGAATTAATTCCAATATTCCAAAAACAGATGTTTACATGTAGTTAATATTTTGACAATGGAAGCGAGAAGCAGAAACAAAAGCGCGCTGCAGCACCCGAGAGGTGCACTGCATCCACGAGCAAATGACATCCTTTGTGTTTAGACCTGTTTTGGATTTAGTGACTTCATAATTAGCTGTGCAAGATGGACCTTAAGTATTTCCTAAATATTTCCCCCCACCCAGAGACTAAGATTAGCCAAAATCCATCAATGATAAACAAATTGCTTCAACAACACCCAGTGGTACCACTTTACAATACTCCTGCCCATTACCTGTGTCATTTCACAATGTTGTGTATAACCATTAGTTTTAGTTACTAGTGGCAAAGGTATTCTCCACCAGACATACCATTCATATCAGCAGAGTGGAGCAAATTGTGTTCTTTGCAGTATACATAAATTAAGCTGTGTTTCATATGAGGCACTAAATGCTAAGTGGAACGCTCTTGTACTGCACCACTCAAGGCACATTGCACTACATGCCATTCTCTCCATTCATTCACTGATAGCTTCAGAAAGTCAGAAAGGCTTTTCTGACTCCAGCCAGTCCTGTTCCAAGTGTTGAAAATCATTTGGAAGGAAGCAAAAGCCTGCTCTAAAAGTGGTGAGCCAAAGACATGCAATAATCTGTCATAAGGCATAAGTCAGTCATAACCCTATTTACATATATCCAAGATAAAAAAAAAAAACTAATAAACATAACAGGTTTACAGCTCATTAATGCTTCTGTCTGGCTGCTGATTTGTCCACTGAGCATGCTGATCCCCCCCCCCCACTGACTGAAGAGTCAGTCCAGAGAGCAGCAGCCACAATGACAGCACATTCACAGAGAAAGAAGGTCGGTAAGTTGGCAACACTGTCTGTAACTTTCCAAAACTGATCCAGCATTCGCACTCCCTTCACGCCATGATTGGCCAGCTGTGCAGCGGTGAGCGAGAGGCCACGCTTTTACTGTTTTTCTCTACCTAGTCTTATTACTTTTCATATGAGCAACTGAGTGCAACACCGAATGCCTTCCAGGAAAGACAGTCTGAAAATGTGTGCCTTGAAATGTGGCTGTTTCAAACAACTTTAAACACTTTTGATTTATGTGGCTGGGCAAGAATTTGTACAACTAGTTTTGCTCAAGCTCAAAACCAATGCTTATGAAGTTGTGACATGACTCCAAATAATCAACTTTTTTGATTAATATTTTAAATTTTTCTCCATCTTTTTTTGTACTTCTTTACTTTACTTTTGTACAGCCACTTTCATACGGCAATTGAGTGGATTACAGAGAGGAGTGAAAAGTTTGAGACATGGTGTACTGAGGAGTATAATACCTGATTAATCTTTCAATTAATCTTTGAATCTAATTTTGACTCAGAAATCGACTCTAAAGCAAACTGTCAGACTCCCAAAAATTTCCATCAGCGTCAGGGTACAGTAGCCACCATATGGAGAGGGAATGGGATAAAACTGCTGCTCCACTGGTGCATTATCCAGCCCTGTTGACCATGTTATATGAAGCTATAAATATTTCCCTCACTGTGAATTCCCATTAGAAATGTAGAGTGCAATAACATTCTTAATGTTCCCCAGTGGTTATGTTATGGTCATCAGCTTTCATTATTTAAACTTATCCATGATACCCATGACCTTCATTTACTGGAGCTAGAGCCATTCCTGAGCCCTTTGTCTTTACATAAAACAAAGCATGGACAGTGGTGGCTGAACTCATCTAAAATGTGTCCAAATTCCAAACACAGTGTCATCAGTGAATCAGAAATTTTGCACTTTCAGAGGTTCTTGCCAGTTCCAGCCCCAGTCGGCCCAACCCCCAAACATTAGACCCACCGCATGAAGAAAACAAATGTATTTAACTTCTACAAACTTGCTTAAAAAATAAGTGAATAACTATGAATAACTTTATACCTCCTATTACAAACTATTTCAAATGCAGCTTGTATGAGAACAGATCATTACTCACCAAGTCAGTGTAGGGTCATTATATAATATATATATTCTACCATAACAGGACCAGTATGAAAAATAGCTGGTTCACAAATCAAGTTGCAATGACAGATAGAACCTGTTGAGGTGCTGGGGTGTTAATGAAGGAGAGACAATACACCCTTAACCCCTTCACTCCTTTTACTCCGCCTTTTTCCTGACTGGCATAAACATAATGGACATTTAGGTTTAAGCTCCAAAAACAGACATACAAATGGAGAGCTACTTTTATTTTGTTTGAATGTGGATACTAAATGATCCATTTTGAGAACACAACAGCTTCACTCTAAGCTCAGGTCTTCATATCTATTTTTGCATGAAAGCAAAAAACATAGACAGACAACACTGTCAGAGCAACATGTCTGTAGTGGCATTTTCTGAGGATGGCATATGAATTTCCGTTTTTAGCTCTTTTTTGGGTATGGTGTAGATCTTTAACTTCTGACTGAATTGGTGTGTCTCTCCAAATAACAGAAAGACTGTTATGTCATGTCATTCTTGTATATTTGATGCTAATGGTAGTTCAGCCACGCTGATGGTTAAAATACCATGACAACATGATTTAAGTGTCAAATATGTAAAATCATCACAATCAGAATATGTACTTTATTTTCATGTAACCCAGACTAAACATGTGTCCCATGTTTGTCCAACACACTGTATGGACTGATGACGAAGTATCATCTCACTCTTCAGCCAATTATTTACTTCTTTGCTCTTTGTTCTTAAATTTCTGGTGCAGTCTATGAACTGCAGTATGTCCTCATCGGTGTGTTTTAAGTAAGTAACTCGTAACTAAAACAAGAAAGTCATAAGTAAGAAAATCTGCATAGGAAAACTTTGCAGATTTTGAACAATGGAAAGTGCTTTACATATGGTGAAGAAATGCTTTAACAACACAAAAACACATAAAAAGGAAAATGAAATGATCAAGTCAAGCTGACAAACAGCAGATCCAAAGGGAGACACACGGCCTCATGAGACTGGTAAATGTGTTTTCGCTGGGTCCATACCCCATGTTTTTGGGTCATAAGAGACCTGGCATGGACGGCCTTCCTCCCATTATAACGGCAGTTTTCTGCTGGGCCGCTGAGACCAAGCATCCAACAAGCCATTATATTGATGCTGCGCTTGACAGAAGCACAGAGAGCAACCATCAGACCTCGTCTGGAACTAAATGACAGATAACCCCCCTTTCCTGTCTGAGTCTCTCTCTATTTCACTCTCCGTGTCCTCTCTCTTTCCCTTTGCCTTTCTTGATCTGTTTGTCTCTCCTCTCCCTTTCAGCGAGCTCCCTCTTCTCTGTCCTTTCTCCACCATGGTTCTCTCATCTCTCTTTTTAAACTCCCTTTCTAACGTGCTGTCTGTCTTTCCGTCTTTCACTCAGCTTTTATCTTTCTGCCCCTCTTTACTTTCTTCTCACTTTCATATTCCCCATCTCCCTGAATCTATCTCTCTCTGTCCATCACATCCTGTCGTCTCGGCGGACCTGACAGCCGGGTGGATGCAGAGAATGGACGATGACTTACTCTCCTCCGTCGGCACCCGGGGTGGGGCAGGCTGAAGCCCGGCCCTGAGCGGGCATTAATGTCACCGTGACAATGTGGAGCGGCCGCTTAACGGTACAATTTGGAAAGCTGGCAGGATTCACAGCTTTAGTTCAGCGGGGGCAGAGCGCGGAGAGGACGCGGTGAACCTTGGATTGAGGGCAGCGGTGACGACATCCTTCAAACACCTCACAAAAAAAAATGTCAGCTTTACTGACACGCAGAGAAGCTGATGAAACAACACAACACGCTCTTTATCACCACTGAGTTAATGGAAGCAGATGTATTGTGATTCTGTCATTGGCTGTATTTTAATTGTGGCTGCTCTGACGTGTAGGTATCAGAACTGTAATAATGAAAGAGCTCAGCACGCTCCGTAAACCTGTAGAGGCCTTTCAGCTGAGTCATAAATCTTTTTGTAACCACCTCTGGTACCGTGATGATGGTCCTCTGGAGACCCGCCTGAGTGGAAATTACAGCACCGCACTGCAACAAAAAGGTAGACGGAGACACCACATACCTAGAGAAAGACTGTCCTCAAGTTGGTCATAAGGTTGTGAGTGAGCAGCTTGATAAAGTACATTGTTAAAATGTTGTTTTTGTTACAACATGTTGACACTGGCTCCCTCTGCAAGGCACAGCCTTAGGTCAGAAAGTGCTCCTGAGCATTTCTGTTGTACTGGAGCAAGTTTGGAGAAAGAAATTTCATTTGTCAAATGACTCCAGATTTCCCCGATTATTACCAGGTCTATTTTGTTAATTAATTAAAGCAACTTACTGATGCAGAGGGACAGAGACACAGCAGGGGTAAGGGCAGTTTGGTGGAGGTGATCAGGGTTTAGGCCACTGTTAACTGATTTTAGGCTGAAAATACTGTAATCCTTTACAGTAATCCCACATTTCAGATGTTTTTATTGACAATTAATTTGTCTCATAAGTGAATCGCATCTCTGTGTGCTAAGAAAAGTAAAATAAAAACCTTGAAAAAATACCTTCATGTTCTCAGCATCAGTAAGAGAAGGAGTTCTGCATAGAGATGAAGGTATTTGATGGATGTGGGATAGTTTGGAAATAAGAAGCATCTTTCTCTAGCAGCTGAACTGTGTAGTCCGAATGTGATCATGTAAATACTGTTATTTTGATTTATACTGTTATCAGTGTTTGGCAGTGACACATTAAAGATTTAGCCTGGACTGATGATTGTAAGTTGTAGGTGCTTGCAGAAGAGCAAACACACAGCTAACACGTCTCACTGATGCATTGTGCAGGGAGGAGATTCAACATCTGTTGTATCTAGTTGGCTTAATACAGCCATAGTTCAACCAAGATGCTCTCTTTCAATAAAAAGGGTAAAGGGCTGTTCTGGTACTGAATGCTGCACAGGTTGTAAGGAAAAGCGAGTGTGGTTTATACCTGTAAACTGATGTGATTATTGTGTGTGTTCTTCCACTGATATGTTGCAGACTGTATGGAGACATCAGCTAAACAGCAGGTATCATCACATGAAGTAATGATATAGCAGACACTATACACAACTGTATGTCTACACAAAAAGCACTTTGATTTGGCCCCTTGGACACATGCAGGCAGACCATGACATGTCACAGCTTTCACATTGTATCTGAGCACACTCAGAGAATAATTCCGTGACCTTTCCCTTCCAAAACGGCCATTTCTGCGGGGAAGAGAGTACGCGAAAACACCATCCTTTAACTTGACTGCACCGCCCCGCTCTCAGAAGCATCCCTCTGCTTTTACTGTGTCCGTGGGGAAGATAAGAATCAACACTGTTTGCATGGGACGTTCTATATGATCACTGACAGTGCAAATTGGCAGAAAAGCCATTTCGCCCAGGAAATGAGAAGGCAGCCACTTGTGGAAGTCTTTCGAAATTACACTTATCTGCCAATCAGATAGGAAATCTGAGATAAGGCAGAGCAGATCGCAGGTGAAGAGACGGGAGGAAGTAAGGTGTTCACCACGAGGTGAGGGTGAGGAGTGAGGAGTGGGGGGGTGGGGTGGGGTGGGGGGGGGTAATGTCTCTGAGAGCGTGCGCGCTGTTCAGATTGCAGGAGAATGAGAGGGGAAGATGTGGAGTAGGTAATAGATTGCTGTTGAAAAAGCACACATGGGTCATGAAAGAGACAGAGGGTGTGCAGGAGAGAAAGCAAGTGTGACTCAGAAAAATAGAGAGTGGGTGAGTGAGAGAGAGAGAGAGAGAGAGAGAGAGGGGGAAAACTACAATGTAATGGAAAAAGAACATCAGACTTTTTTTTTCACCTTGTGCAGTTGAGGAAGATACCAATTTTGCCTCAAAGTGAACATTAGATGGAAATGTCATCTCCATACAGGTAATTTACTCTCCCCTGCTTAAAATGTGCTCTTCAAAATGGCAAAGGCCAGGAGAGAAGAGGCTGATGGCCATATGCAGTGTGATGATGAGTGGTAAGAGCAGGCTGAAAATCCTCCCCCTACATAGGAAATATAACATATTGTAAAGGAAAAATATTATGTAGCCCCATATAATAAAATGCATAAATAAGGTGGTATAAAGAACTACTTATATGAATACATAAAGTACGGACACTGGTCGACCCCTCGCCTTTAACACAGTGTTCTCCTTGGTACTCCTATAGATTTCAGAGCATGTTTGGATGCATTCATTTCACATTCAAGTATTGTCTGTCATCGACCGATCTGTCAAAAATAGTTAGGGCTTCTCACACACAGAATATTATACATAGGATGTCCCATAGTTCCCTCTTTGTCTCTGGAGAGCCTGAAGTCATGAAGCTCTCCTGTTGAGATCCATTTTCTTTCCAGGAAGGATGAAAACAGGAGATGTGGATTGGGATTTGGTTTATTGGAGATCACCCTGTTATATTACAGCTTTTCAGGATTTCCTGTTTCTCCCCTTCTCAAGGCGGGACGGGGTGTGTTCCAGTGTAAGAGGACTGGCGTCAACACCAGTCTAGACCACGATCATAGCTGTGTTCACTCCCCATTGATCATTGGTTGAGTGCACTGTATTTACTGTCCACATTTGCATATGAGCGCCTGAATTCTGGCTGTGTGAATTCACCCATTGTTGCCATTAATGTTATTTTGTCTGCTAACAATCCCTTAATGTTAAGTGTTGTATTTTATAAATAGCTATATATTCATAAATTAGTTACAGCTCTATGCAATGGTACAAAATGATGAAGATAAAAATCTCAACTTATGACTAAATAAGGGCAGACTGATTTTTTTTTAGAATAAATGAAAAATGAAAAACAAGAGTCAAGTTCATAACAATGAATTGAGTTTGATTAACCGATGAGTTTATATCACAATCAGATGGTTCACTGATATTCATCCTCATTGATTTGACTCATATTTTATAATGTCTTTTACACTCTGGAGCTCTGTAAAATATTTTTTGAAAAGCATGCACAGAAGGTACAAACACAAAAGATTGACTTTCACTTGACAAGAAAATAGGAAACATCCATCACAATTTTTTTTTTTTTACACTGGTGTCTATCTGAATGCTCGGTTAAACAAAAGTGTACAAATGTGTCTCAGCTTTTCAGTGTGTACCGGGCCTTTATTTCCCGCAGGAAACATTCTCCACTGGCAAGCTGGGTGGCTCAGATAAGCAAGTGTGCTGTCAACTCAGCACCTTGGCTCGGTGGTAGAAAACAGTCCAATCAATACATCATTAATCATCAGTTTAATGTGGCCAAGGCCGATGTGGACGAGCATTGAAATGGAGGGATTAGTGGGAGGAGAAATGAGCTTGACGGCTGGCATGTGAAGTCGGAGAGCTTCGTAAAAGAATCCAGATAAAGGATGAGAGAGAAATTTGTTCAGAATGCTGAACCCAACCTGATGGATAGTAGCTACAGGCTGTGTGTGTGTGTGTGTGTGTGTGTGTGTGTGTGTGTGTGTGTGTGGGCAGGTGGATGCGTCTCTACTTGCTGTTATGGTATTCGTCTTTTGATTTTCTCATGTTAAACGATGATAAACTTCATGTGAGTGTATCCAGCCGTCACCGTGACAACCAGCATGCTGAGCAGACTGTGGAGCTGTGACCTGCTCTGATTTATCTGTTGGGACTTAAAATGCGAGATTTATTTCCACCACTGACATAAAAATGGACCAACGGACAATATCAACAACAACCGTCTTCCCCCGTCTGCTTCCTCAAGAAAGGTCGATAACGTGAAATCATCGCCTAATTTATCACCACGTGAACCGCATCAACATTTTACACTTGAATCTCACTCGGTCTTGCCTTCCAGTTCAAACGACAAAGATCCTGCATGAGCATTCGCTTGCAGATGAACAAACTGAATTTCCTCTTCACTACATTACTGCGCTAAATAATGAATGCTGAGCACTCAAAGGCCCTCCTGTCTGTCTGTCTCTGCCTGTGCTATGCTGTTTGTGCTCCAACCGTGGGACAGTGCGAGTGACAAGCCCGGCCCGGCGCTCTGGCAGCACGGCAGCAGTCGCACTTGTGCCCGTTTCCCCTCCGCCATAAATTTTTCACCGATTTGTCAAAGCCTTAGGAACATGTTACATGCCTTGACCTCCTATAGCCTTCATGTGGGCGGCTGTGAAGGCAGAGCAGGGTTCAATCACTGCCACCAGCAGGGAGCAGCAGTCGGAGTTAAGCCCTGAAGTTAGGAGAGAGGGGGAGCCCAAAAATGTAACCCCCCCGTCCCATAAAATGTGTCAGCCTACAAATCTAATTCAGATTGTGAAACAGACCTAATAACAAAAGGAGGGGGACAAAGCATCCATCATTTCCTCATGTCTTAAAATGTTCATAATTATAGATTAATGGCTTTGTTTTTTTCACTTTTTACAGATAAAATGCACACATAGCTCATATTCATATACATTACATTCCTGCACTCATTATTCTCCATTTTTCATTTCAAACAGAAGAAATATGAATAAAATCAGTAACAGTGTGAGCGTAGTGATTTTTCTGGCCTGTCTCTTTAACATCTCTTAATTGGAGCGAGAAAGAATGCAATATTTACTCGAGGCAAACTAGCCCACTGAACCTTGTGAAGCATGCAGTGAATATGCACAGGCCTTTTTTTTTGGGAGGGGGGGGCGTCATAATATCATTGTGCACTTTAATTTGAACTCTGTATGAACCCTTTGAGCAAAAAAAAATTAATATGGGATAATGATTCTTGTCCTCACATGTTGAAGAATACAGATGGCAGCAAAATGCCTTAAAAACGAGCCCAGAAGCTTATTATTATTATTGTTGACACAATATGTTGAGCTAAATCTGACAGTACTAAGTTGAGATTGACCCAAAAACCTCTCGATGACCGATTTTAGCATTTCATCAGCGCTCACCGCTTCCTTCCCTTTCGGCGAACTTTGTGTTTTGGTCGGCCTTTTCAGCGGGCAGATGTCCTGCCAGCTGATGTTCACACCTCCCTCCTCAGCCTTTTGATGGGAGGGTCAAGCATGGCATCTTTTAATTATTGAGGACTCGTGTTCTCCCAGAACCCCAGCATGAAATGAAAGGTGATTAACGCACTAACTGACGACTGGAAAGGGACAGGACATGGATGCATTTTGATATGGCCTTTTTCTTTTTAGGGTGTGACAGATTAGTCCCTAAACAATTCCACCCCCCTTCACATAAAAGTTAACCCCTTCATCTTTGCCAGAGGAAAAGTGCGATGCACTTTAAATGACCCGAGTCTCTTAACACCATCACACTTTCGGGACCGTCCCATGCTCCCGACAATGTGGGAGCTGATGAAAGAGGGAGAGGAACAATTATCCATCACCTGCATCCTATGGAGGATGTTTTATGTGCTTCACCTCAATCCAGCTGCATGCTCACATGCAAATTCACTCCTTTCCTGTTGGGGTTACACAGATCATTTGATGGATATACATCAAAGCACAGCCAAAAGAAAAATGAAAAACACACCTTTTTGCTCTTCATTGGACATGTAATGTCATAGCACAACATGTTTAATATTAAAATATGGCTGCATCAGCACTGGGGATGGGGTTGGGTTGATGTGATGGCTTTTTACACCGTATATCATGGAGGGAGCTGAGAGCATACCATCTACAGTGATTTACCCCTCTGACACAAATGTAATACACTGAAATGAAGTGTTGCTAGTAACTGACAATCAAAAGGTAATTCAATTCATGTATGCAATCTGTTTAATTACACAAACAATCAACTACAGGTTCTTATGTGCAACTCACAACGATGATCACGTACTGTAGACACCCAGTATTGTGTCTACGGGAACATTCTTCGATGGCTGGAAGAGCATGAACATGCATTAGTCTAGTTCATAAACATCTGCAAAAGCTACATAAACAGAGTTAGATCAACCAATCAGCTCGCTCGATGACCTTTGCACAACGTGAGATTTGACGGTGTTGAGCTTCTGTAACGTCCACTTACCTATATCACTCCTCTATGGGTCCACCTGTGGAGAACTCACAACTAACTCGCAAAGGCCATCATCCAGGGCATCCTCCCAAAATTGTTAAGCTTGGTTTTTGATTGTTTTGTAGTGAAACATTGCATTTAATTTACAGAGTTATGCAAATACAAGGACATTGATCAAATACGTTCAAGCTGGAAGATTATTTTGTAACATGAACAATTAGATAGTCAGAAACTGAAAGAAGTAATAGTGGTAAAAGCCTGTGTCATAGTGTTGTAAATTACTTTGCAATACATAATATGCCTTCAAACTCAATCATCTATCTCTCAAACCTTTGGATCCTCTGACTTGAGGTAAAAATTGAAATTTGTCCATTACTTTGGTTCATGTACCTTTTTTCTTTTTCTTTTTCTCACAGATGTAAGGCCGTCTTATTATCAGTGTGCATCTAAGTGTGGTCATCTTTCTTTTACTTAACGGGGGTTCTGTCTTGTCTAACCCTGGCTGGAGGACAGAGTCTGTATAATTGGCTGCCAAATATACTGTATGTTGACAGTACATTTAGTGCAAATTCCCAACTGGCTGAAATTAAATCCAGTACAGTTAATGTTTTGCAAAGGCCAAGAAAGAAAGCTTTGTAAGCCATTAGCACTTAGTTGACTAATGCATTTCTCTAGTTCCTGTGTTTATGACTTGTACATTACGGTATAAGCCCCAGTGGAGCCGCCTCTGCAGCCGAGTGTACGGGTGATCGCAGGCCCCCCAAGTTAATACAGAACCCAATCTGGACCATCTTTCCCGTGTTTGGCATTGTCCTGCCATTGGTGTATAGGGACAGTTATCAACAACTAATTAAAGTGTAATGAATGGGCTTTTTAAATGGAGAGCCGGATAACAAATGTGTTGGGCATGCTAGCGCTGCACTAATAAATCAAGCAAGCGACTGTAACCACACGGCGCTCTCACGCACTCTCATTCTTTATGAATGAGCCGTCAGCACTGCTCTGTCCAGCTATGGCAGCTAAAGTTCAAATCTCTGACCTTTGACGTGTGTGTGTGAGAGAGAGAGAGGCGGTAGCTCAAAAGCGAGAAAACATTTGACCCTTTGACTTATTCTTCAGTGGGGAAGTTTAAAGCGAGACAACCCCGGCAGCGAGATGCTGAAAAGTACAAAGTCTTCATCCTCTGAATGGGAAACATGTTGATGTTGATGACCTGCCTTCACAAAATCATTGTCAGTGAAAAACGCAGCACAGGTAGAGCTTATTTATCGCTCTGGCCCCCTCTTCCGCCTCCAATTAATCAGCTAATGTCACAGCAGCGGTTAATGCAACTCCCTCAATTACAGCACACGTCAAACATCTCCCTGCCATTTTCCCCCGTTTCATATACAATCCCAGTGAAAAATGATAATTTGTTACCATCTGGTGCGATTTAAAAACCAGGCCTCCCAGTCCCACCAACGTCAGCCTCCGTTGGAGAGAGAGAGAGAGAGGCAGACAAAGGGGGGAAATGGAAGAATCTGCATCGGAAAGCCAACAGGAACCATGAATCATATCCTCGCTCATCAAGTCCCATTGCACAGAGTGAGCCTGTTCACCGAGATGAGGCCGCTCGCTAGTCTCTCAGCGGGCCTCATCAGTGAGCTTGTACCACGCTAATACATGTGAGGCACTCTCGCAGCCCGCCTCAGCCACCGAGCAACCAGCCCATTATTTTAAACCCCACACACTGGCACGCCACTGTTACACTGAATGGACGCTAGATTGAAGGAGGGAATTGCTGTGTGTGGTACACTCGATCTGTGTGTGCGTGTGTGTGCGTGAAATGTGCATGTGTGTGGTTTGTGCGTGCTTCATGTAACTGACATTGTAGGTAGATACTATAAAATGAATGTGCGTTTGTGCGATCGTCCCAGAGAAGCGACATCTGCAGCACAGAAGTGAACGGTCCTCTCTTTACCTGCCTGCCTCTGTGAAAGACAAGACTTCAGTGATGACGAACCCAGCGGCACCAGGCCACCCCACTGTTAAAGGGCTGCAGTGTACTGGTGTTCGCTTTCCTTTGCTCCTCCAAGGGCTGCAGATTAGCATGTAACATGTTTAAAGCAAAAAAAAAAAAATTAAAATGTGTTGATTAGTATGATATTGTGGCGATAAAGTCTTTGTCAGTGACACATCAA
>JAOXYL010000052.1:22774233-22784890 GCA_028564955.1 Terapon puta
TATATATATATATATATATATATATATATATATATATATATATATATATATATATATATATATATATATATATTAATTGTGTGTTAAACTGTGCTGCTCTGAAATGCATCTGAAGGCACAGCAGTACAGTGGCTGAACATCTGCAGTATGTACCCTGACATACTGATGATGCTTCTTCTGCCATGTGGCCGAGTGTAAACAAGATGTGACTGTAAAATAATACTGGGAGGCAAAAAAAAATGGGAGCCAAGTTGGGGAAAGAGGGAAAGTGGAAGCAAGACTATAAATATAGTTACTGATAATTACTGGCTACAGTCAGCGGTCGCCCCCATGTGTGTCCTGCAACATAGTTGCTAGCGGTCATGTTGATCAAAGATGCAAACATATTTTAGTTGCATCTTATTAAATATCACCATAAGTGGCTTCCAGTGTCTCAGTTAAGGAAACATCTGAAATCGATGTCTTATAATCCAAAGAATGTGTTAAGTCTATAAACTCGCCATACCACAAATGAACAAAAAGTATGGTCCATTATCTCAAGTGCCTTTTTATGCTGTGGCCATGCTGCACCCTGAGACAGTCAACCACATTATTTCTGACCGTCCTGGTAAATGAGCTAATGATTCAAATGCCTCTGCAGCTTCACAAGATTTGCTTGGAGATCTGGTTCTGATAATAAGACTGTTAGAAGAGAGAGCATTTTCTCTTTAGCAGCAGGAAGTTCAAAGCGTTTTGGGCTTAAATCCTTGACATCACCATCTCCCTTACATCTGCAAAACCATTCTCAAACGATTCTGGAAAATATCAAAGGTAAAAATACAATTTAACATGAATGTGACATAAAAAAAAAAGACTGCGACTCTGTGAGACTGCACTTTATCACATGGTGCTGTGTTAAACACTAAACCTCAGTTCTGACATGCAGTTTGGTACATGCAAGTCCACTATCTCTAAGCGTGTTAGCATTTAAAGAATTCAACTAGACAGAACCAAATACAAAGCACTTCTCTGGCTGATGGAAATTTTTGTTGTTCTTTTAGTATTGTGATAAACCAAAAGGACTGGACAAGTTCAAATGTTTACCTGATGACACAACATGAAAAACTGGATGAAGAGGTTTACTTAGTACAAGTAACCGATAGGTGACAGGAATGTCACAAGATTTAATGGTATGATTCGGTCGTTGTTGGGACATGGCAGTCACTAAGGTGCTAACCCCACCCTAACAAAGACTGCAATCCATAAAAATGATACAATAAAATATGATACAGTAACAAGAGAAAAGTACAGTAGGGGTGGGTAATAATGGGGCTCCTACAAGAAAAGCCATCACAGCTGGCCGTAACCCAGATGCATGTGTACTGTGTGTGTGTAGCCATGTCTTTATGCAACCACGCCATTGTGCCCATCACGCAGGACGTCTGCAGTGGTTCACTTAGCAGCCAGTCGTCATGCTCTACCTTCTCTCTGCCTCCTCCTGTCTTGTCAGAGCTGGCAGCACCTCTGGTAAAAGCTAATCCTCATGCTCTCACTCACACATAGCATAAAGCATTTATGGCCACTGCTGTCAAATGATGTGACAATGTGGCGTGTGTGTGTGGGTGTGTGTGTGTGTGCGTTATTTGAAGTAGATATTGTCCCTCACATATTTTATGCATCTCCCCTCTTTTAGAGTACATTTTTGTTTTCCACTTCAGATGTTTGTGAACTACTTATCTCGGTTAAATCGGGATGCTACATTTTATCATACATACATTATAGACAAACACAGCTCTTTATCTTTAAATCAGAGTGATGTCATACCGGGTTCAGAGATGTCCCACACAAGCTTAGCTTCACTTTGGATCGCAATAGATGTCCACACAAAATAGAGCGCTGAATCTCAAATCTTCTAGCAACCACACCTGACACGATCACAATCATCATCATTATCATGTAAATCCAGCAGGTAAGTGGCTCTGCACAAAATCTGACCAAGTATGTAACAAGTAGGCTTCAGTTTGTGGTCATTTTATATACTTAAATATGAACAGTGGCCACTGACTGTACCCGAGAACAATGAATTCAAACAAATACTTGTGGGACACTTAATGCAGCTCACTTGGTATAATATCAGGCTAACGTTGATGGAAATAAATTTTCCATTTGTTGTGTTTTATTTTGTCTTACAAGTCTGTTATAATCACTCACGATGTTAATAAATTCTCAACGCATTAAATGGTTTTAATTGTTCTCTTAACATTTACAATTATGAAAAGTATAGTATTTTCTTAGAATTTTAAACCCTGACTGAGATGATATTGGGGATTCAAGCATGTATTACAAAGTTTCAGGCTAAAGACAACTTTATTGAAAGAAAACATATCTTTATTGGCATTACAGAACAATTTACATCAGCAATCACTGATAATGAAACTCTTAAATCCCAATGTTCTCCAAACAATGCACAAACTTCCCAATTCTTGGCTCTGATTGAAATTTTTACTACTTTTGAGTTATCCTCAACGCCCTTTTAGATCCTTTTGCAGTACTTTTTACTTACTTCACTGACACATCAGCAGAAGCCTGAACTCCAGCAGTGAAAAGTCACTGGTTGTGACCACGGCATCATTTGAGGTCACGGTTTTGGTTTCAAGCTATGGCCGAGGCTGTGATTGTGGCTACCACCATGATTACTGATATAGCTCTGTCGCCGTAGCAGCGGCTCTGTAACCTTTACTATGACTGTGGATCTATGACTATATACCTAACCCTAACCCTAACCCCCTAACCACGTCAGGTTTCACTGAAGACCATCAGCTCTAACTAATTTGAAGTTAGCCGTGTTTGACACTTTACACATACACCAAATGGAAATCTGAAAATCTTTCCACAAGCTGAATTTCTCACGTTTCTGAAAAGTGCACTCATGTATGGATGTGACGATCTACGTGACATGTGTCGGTACATCATGACATGCTGGGTTCAGTCAGAGGTAGGTGCGACAGACTTTCAACTTTCAACTTAACAGTAGCGTGAGGCTGTTTTTCAGCCTGCTATTAAGTTTCAGCACTGTCACACATAGTTTATGATTAGTTTATGATTTATTCAACCAGTGAGGTGCTCGGTGAATCTTAAAGCAGGTTACGCTATTAATATAAAACACCTCTCAGAAAAATGAAAAAAGTAAATATTAAACATTGAACAAACGTTCTAAAAATGCTCACCTGCAATGTATTCAGTGGTAGGATACAATCACACTGATGTACCTTTGGTGTGACTGATGCATGGTGGGATGCTGAAGAGCATCAGTGAGATTTTCTGATTTGATATAGCTGTTTCTCGTGGCCGCTCATAAACAGATAAAAGCAGCTTACTGAGACAACAGTTCATTTGAATTCCAAATCAGAGTTGAGATAAATGTGAAATTGACGTACAAAGATGGGAAATAAATAATAGCTATTTATTCTTTAGCACTCTCTGTGAAGTTGTTTGTGGATTATACGAAAAAAGAAACGGGGAGAGACAAATACACAGCATGTGAAAATGGATTGATTGTTTTGCACTTGCCCTGTGTGTCAGTGCTTTGTGGGAGTGATCAGGCCACGAGTCCACCCACCTCCCACGGGACAGGACAACATTTCACTTTGACTGTATGGTCTCTGTTTCAGAAAGATTCATGAGCTTCACTCGGCGCGCCCTGCTCGTTAATGGTTTACACGCGTTCCCCGATTGATTGGGAGCATTTGTATACATTGGCGTCAGAGCTGACTACGCTCGGGCTTCGCTGCACATCAGAGGTCTGCACTGGCAAACATCCATGTGCATCTCTGAAGAAAACATGAGTAGCTTGTTCTTCCTCAGGGATTAAGCCTCACTTCTATTTCAGTGTCGTAGCTGCATGAAACGCTGTGTAAAGATTAAGGTTAGATGACTTTACATCATTAGCCTTATGCTTCTGTTTGTTTGTGAACAACAACAGATTTAGTGTAGATTTATGAACATGCCTCAGAGCATATTCCTTAATTATAATTATCACTTGGAATGCTTTTTTAAAGTTTGTTGTAGTTAACCTGCTTTGTTAGCACAGACGTAATGATGGTCTGAGAACAGGATTTTTACTTGCTACGTTATTATCAAACACCATAATTACTACAGTTAGCTTTTCTGTTTATTTCCAGCACATGGCGTTGTCTCCCGTGCCTCCTCGAGCGGTGACATCACCACTTTCTGCACAGGAGTGGAAGAATTGCTTAACAGCCGACATCATGTTTGTTATTGCTTTTGAAATGCATCCTCCATTAGTGTGATACAAGGAGACATTTCAGTACCCTTGACATCCTCCCAATGGTAAATCTGTTTATCTCCCGCAGCCGTGACATCTCGTAAATAAAGCATGCCGCACTTGGAGAATGTTGAAGCGCAACCATACATTATTACACGACACGGCTTGCATTGGCATTTACCATTGGTCATGGCAGGGGGTGACTTGCTCTTGACTGTTTGGTGTATACTGGACTCTTCTCTTAATAATTTCAAAGTAATCACCATAATAAGATCAGTTGTAACCAATACACTGTAACATGCTAAAGAACAAACGTATGTCTCAAACGTTTTGGCAGCTCAAATTTCAGCACAGCATTCATCACTTATATCGCACCTCGGCTGCTGACTGCTGCTCACTTTAGACACTTTAAAAGACAACAAAAATGTCCTCTGAGAAAATGGATCTTTGCCGCTGCTGACAAGTCCCTAACCTAGAAAGATATTCAAAGAGCTGGATAATTTACAACCTGGCCTTCACAGAGATTGATTCATAGCCAGCTGATAGTGATGCAATGCTCCAATACTACCTTTGTCATCAGATCACATTATGGTATCACATTCCCGAATATTTGATTTCTCTAAAATGTTTGTTTCTGTCTGATATGTTCGGGCATACATTACTGACACATCATAAATCATACATTTTGAATAGTATGAACCAGTTTTTTTTTATTATTTTTGGTCCATCACCTCATTAACCTGACAACATAACATAGCATGAACACATTGCAGGCTGTCAGCTGACCACACTGCATCAGTATCTTATCTTGCCAATAGATTGCACGACTTTGTCTTTCTTTCAACAAGACGTTAGAGAAAGAAATAGCCCATCAAGCAAGCGTTCCTGGCTGGAATTAAATGTTTCAGTGACATGATGTGAAACATTTAAATTTTGCCACTGGGGCACCTGGGCACTTTGCCAAAAAACCACCCACAACAGTCCATGCACTGTAAGCATGACATGAAAGGACAGATGTCAGGGAGATGCTGTGTGGGTCAAGGGACATTGTGTCAATATAATACCATTAGCTACCAGAAGACATTTAACTTCACTTAATCCAAGTGGATGTATCTTTAGGTATAACACCAAAACACTAAAGAACCCTGACAGGTTGGTTTACTATTTATCACATCCATTCATTTCTACAACTCTCTACCCAGAGAGAAATAATTCAGATGTTAATGTAACATTTGCTAGTGTGGAAGATGGATTATTTAGTGAAACATTAAATATTGTAGATAAACCGAGACATTTGTGGAGCCAAGCGTTCCCTGAAGGCACATGATTATAGGAGTTTGTTTGTTTGGCTTTGCTAATGATGTAAAGCCAGTAATGTCTTTGGCAAAGCCCAGGACATTAGAGAATAATTCAAATCAAAATAATGTATTCCAGTGTCAACTTCATCAAACATGGCCAGAGGAGCACATTCATCCAGTGATTTGTTGGGACTGAATGGGTTATAATTGCAACATAGTTATGTATTGTGTTTGATAGCGTACACATGCATGTGTGCAATTCTGTGCGCCTGCTTTAATTTAAAGAAAACAATGCAGGAAATAATGGTGGACAGACAGGAAACCATTTTCCCAAGAACAACAATATTTCTAACAAAACTTGATTCTGGGCAACCCAAGCTGCAAACGTATTTTTGGATGACTGAGCTGCATTCGAACAAGATGGAGATTCAACATTGACCTACAATCTTCTTAGAAGGCTGTTATGTTATTTTAATATGTTACAGGTGTGGAATGGGGCAAGATTCCCCATAATTTGTCATGCAAGGTGTGAACAAGGTGGTCATTATTGACACCAGGTTGGTTTTTCAACGGCAACAAAATGCCCTTCAAATAAATGCAGACAAGACACATCTTAATGAGCGTCAGGATTTTGTCACATTGCTGGTGCAGCACTTCACCTTGCACCCTTTGTCCCCTCTACTCAGCTTCCCTGCACGGGCTGCTGAGGCTAGACTGGCCAACTGGTGATGAATGATTGTTCTTGTGAGCTGGTGAACAATTACGAACAGCACCCAGCTCTCTCGCGGTGCTCGGCTGACGTGACATCATTCACAACTCACCTAATGGCTTGTTCACCTCTTTGTTTAGGGGATCCACGAGTGACCATGGAAAAACACAATGTGGACAATGAGAGAGAAAATAACAACTCTAAGAAGCCTGTTTTCGGAAACTATAAAATACCAGAAAAATCAACTCAATTATAAATTGATCAACTGATGCCTATGGTGTCAAACATGAAAGTCTGCCTGTCTGAACATGAAATCGTCTTATAATTTGTTCAACAAAAGCATCCGGTAAACAGCCTTTTTCCTCCTTTTTAAGGTACTTCAGGTGTGGGTCGATTCATTTCACAGCTGTCATTCTGTCCTTTCCCCTCCTCTCGGTGAGAAGCCTCCGGGGTGAGCTGCAACCTTGAGCCACTTTGGAGAGTTGTAGACTTTGTCTGTCACCTTCAAACTCCACCTCCCACCACAGACATACTGTATATATGAGGCTATGGCTGCCCTTAGCCCTCCTTCCTGCATGGAGGCCCAAGGGAGGGAATAACAAGCTGGGGAGTTGTTAGTAGATAGGCTGATGTATTTCTAAGTGGTCTGTGAGGGTGTGCAGGTCACACTGCCAGCACGACTGCTATTGATCACTATCATTGTGTTGCCTCTGTGCACTGCTCACCCACCCACACGGGTTGGCGAACCATTATACGCATATGAGCATGTCACACCGGCGGTGGTGATCTGTGGGAATCGACACTCTCCAAAACAGCTTTTACCAGTGGCATTTTATACAGAGGTCTCATACAGCTTCACTGCCTTTGGTGGAACTGTCACGTTGAAGGTTCGGTATATTTGAACCAATCAGGATTATATGACATGTGACCTCACAGTGTCTGAAGGCAGAAGTTCACAGTCTAAGTTTTATTTAAATGCAACTGATGTTGTAATTTGTGTTTGTGTGTGGGCATGTTAACATTTTCTAAGCAGCATAGAACAAAAGGTACAGCTAGGGATGAAGGAAATATGAAGTTTTGTATTGTATTCAATCTCAAGCCACAAATGACGCCCTCATGCTACAACCACACAGACTGATGGATTCTAGGTAGAGTGATTTAGACATATTTCATAAATGAAGTTCAAACTTGGGCCTGCTGTTCAATAGGTTCATCCTCTGAGGACCAGGAGTTTCTCAATCCATCTGACAGTCAAACAGTCAGACATCACTGTGTCTTAATGCTTTGCCATCACAAGCTGCCATTTAAGTAGCTCTCCAACATATGTGTAATGTTAAGGCAGCCCAGCCCTCTGACTGGTTGTTCGTCGAACAGCCTGACAGCTCTGATGGATCCTGATGCTGTAGGTCAGGTATATAAAACTGTCATGAAAAAGAACAGGAAGAAACATCATTCGCGGCCTCTGTGATGCATGTAACTTTTCTCCAAATATTGTTTGATGTGATAATTCTGTCAGCAGCTTACAATAAAGCTTTTAGAGCGCGGGGACACTTTGAATGAGTGCAATCAGCGTTTTTGTCTGTTTTGGTCTGTCCAGATAGAAAGAACAAATAAATGCTTATCTACAGGTGACACAAGCAAAGGAAATAATTGAACAGGCCTTTTCATTCTGAGTTAAACATTTGACGTCTGCTTTTCTCTGAAAATTTTCTATTTAAATGACTCTCTGCAAGTACACACACCTTCACAAAAACTCTCTATTTACCAAGTCAAACTCCCTCGACACAAAGTTGGACAGGAGCCCTAAAATGTAAAACCTTTTTGTCTTTATAATAATATATAAAGTGACTACTGCAATAGAGGTAACCTTAACTTACTAGTTTTACTAATTACTCCAAATTTTAATGGTTACTATCAAGAAATGTGTCCAGTAAACAGTCACAGTGGAGCCCATAAGATAAGATAAAAAAATAACATGAGCACAGTTTATACACAGCTGTTTATACATGATACACACACACAAGTCGCACACACACTGAGTCACACCTCCATCCGCCCACAGATCAATATTCATGACAGCCCACAGCTAAAGTGTGCAGTCGGTGCGTGCTCATATTAACATGTATGAACCCAAACACCCCTCAACCAAGCCTTCTTCTGTAATCACACTGCTGCGGCCTATCAGGAGGCTTGTTCACACTCACTGCTGATGGAAAACACCGCTGGCTACAACAACACGACATCCTGAGAGACTGCGAACTCCCCGACTTTATCTAAACACCTCGACCGGCGTTTCTTCCCCCACGACCATCGCTTTTCCTCCAGGCGACGCAACTTAGATGTCACTGCCGCTTGATTGTTTGGCAAGGTGTGAAAGCCGAATAATGTAAGTGTTATTGATATGAAGACTGGATCTGTGTGAAACCTCCTCTTTGCAGCGTTACGTCCAGTCTGTCTGCACGGCAACGTTACAGACGAAATGGAGTTTAACAGTGACACCAAACAACCTACGAGCAGTAATAATCATCCAAAGTAAAAATCTCTGGTAAAGGCCTGGATGTGCAGGTGAATCCCTTCTGAGTACCTGTGTATTTTGTGACCTGGCTCACTCACGCGAGCAGTAAAATGCTCACACTGAAGGCTATCATGACAGACATGTTGTTGTATGGAAATGATTGGATGTTAAATGGCTTCATTTTAGCCAATACAATCCATGAATGTCCATCTCTACCTCTCTTCCATTGTTGCTCTTTCCCAAACACACAGATGAGTCTGGCCCACTGTGGTAATATGTAGGATTTGTCCTTCACAGTAGCACAAAAGGACAATACTAAACAATATGGAAGATGCTAAGGAATCAATCAGCTTTAATCATTACCAATAATAACAGGAGATGTTTACTGACCAGACAAACACACTCATGAAGAATTTCTCATCCTGTTAATCAGAAATGTCTAATACTGTATCTTTTCTAGTACATTTGTCCTTTGCCGTGTGTATAAATATACTGACAGTTACCGACAACTAGAGTCAACTTCCTTTGGTGTCGCGGCCAAAAAAGTTTCGTGAGCGGTTCCATCAAACACCAACATCAACACAATTTGTCTGTTTTCACAAATTCACCAGTGTGGCTCTGCAGGAAGGCTCCTGTCTAACACGGCCTTAATAATTTACACCATTTCTCTTCCCGTGGTGGGTGACTGTGCGGTGTCCTGGCGATGCACTGTAGGCCCCACCACAGTGTGTTTTTACACGCTGGAACAGATGGCCGTCGGAGGACTTGTGCATGACAACTAGTCACTCTCTCTGCTGTATCTTGTTCCACTCATGCTTCAGTGATCACCGGCGCCCGCAGTAACTTATGAGCTAATCATCAGAGCAAAACACTGGACAGTGATCTAATTTAAGCTGTTGTTGGGCAACAATAGCCCGGAGGGAAACAAAGAGAGAGGAAGAGAGCGACTGGGAGCACAATTCATGGATGGTGCACATCTTGGCTGATGATAATGACAACATCTGTTCGCTTCCACTACCACAGCATACTGCATTGATGTCCCATCACCGAATACCTTGAAGTTGTTAAGGCTAATATCAAACATCGCATAGTTGTCACATCGTTGCTGTTATTGTGTAGAAAACATCCCGCATACAGGCAAACAACAGACAGAATTCCTCAGCAGCGTGAAAATCGACATCAGGGTTTGAGTAGATTTCTCTTGAGAGCGGAAGAAATCGATAGCTCGCATATCCGCCTCTCGCTCGCTGTTGGTCAGCGTCTTTAAAAGGCGGGGAGGAGAACCAATAGAGGCTGGTGGAACGGAGACAAAATTAATAATCCCTCAGAGGCCGTTGTGTAAGCTATGCACTTGCCCCCTAAGCACAAGGAGACATTCATCTGGTGCCCTCCCCTCTGTGTGATCTCTTAATGACAATGAACAGGCCTGCAAGAATTCAAGCAATTTTCTAAATTGATTTTTCTCCTCGGACGATTTACTTTGCCGTTAGAGCGCCACTCATAAGTTTTCAGTGGATTTAACACAAGCCTCTCTGTGGGAGTCTGTGTGCGTCTGCAGCACTGCGAACCGCACACTCGGTCCTGTCGGTAACGCAAGAGCTTATACGAGTATGTTACTGTGTTATTTTGTTTTTTTCATCACCTAATTGCTCAGCATTGGCTTCGTATACTCTGTAGTCGTGTCACACATCAGGCGAAACATGCCCCTAACTGTACATCTGTGCAGTCCTGCACACTGGGGCATTGCATGCATATAAAAGTTTCCAAGTTGAGCTTAGAGCATATGTGGTTTGGGGCAAATTACTTTCTCATACTATGATGCATGTATATTGCCAGAATCCCCCGCCACCCGCACACACACACACACACAC
>JAOXYL010000052.1:22839608-22850642 GCA_028564955.1 Terapon puta
TTGCAGTACTTATTTGAGGCAGAGGAGGTTTAAGTGTGCAAATCGAACTTAGTGTGTGTGTGTGTGTGTGTGTGTGTTAACATGTTGTTTGCATTCAGGCCTCTGCCTTTGTCACTAATTACCACTTCTGTTGCCCAATCTAATCTAATTAGAATTCAGTTTTCTTCTCTTTGTCTCTGACTGCTTTTCGTCCCCTCTGGAGGAGACAGTCAGGAGGCTCAGGCGCTGATTTTATTTCAAGCCACGCTGGTTTATCTGAAAGCAAGAAAAGGCTGACATCCGTATACCTCATCATGGACTCACACAGCACACAGCTGGCCATGCATGCAAAATATGACTCTGTAATGAAGCAGAGAGCAAGAATCCTGCTTTGTAAATGTCACATTTTCCGCGTATCAGCAGAAATTAGCTTCTTTTTTTTTCTTAACCGTCTGCACACTTTTGTCTTGGCTTGTACCAGACACAACTGTGTAACCAGAGCCAGGAGAGTATTTCATTTTCTAATAATCCATCCACAACAATACAGTATATTGGGCTGATGAAAATTGATTGTCGGTTGTCTTCATTTAAATGAACTACTGCTAAAATGGGGATTCAGATGTTCATAAGGTCTAGCTATCAAATCTCTCACATACACACACACACACACACACACACACACACACACAAACAAACAGCATGCTCTTTACTGATCCTTCAGCCCTCAGCAAACATAACCTCAATATACATGGTTTCCAATGGCAACCACTGCTAACAGCTACTTTATAGAGAGAAAATAGAGTAAAATAATGAAAACAGATGAGAATGTTCAGTATGAGCAGGCTGTGTCTCTAAATGGATCCTGAAGTGGCAGCAGGTGAGGGAACAGGCTCACTGCTATATGTCTAAATGAGTCAGATATGGGGTCTTGGATGGAGGACAGCATTTTGCTGCATGTGGCACAAATTACTAGCACTGTGACATCATCTTACCCAGTATAGTCAATGTAAAGAAAGGAACCATACACACCATAACTAACACAGGATATGATAATATGATAACACTATAGCCAGTTCCTCTTGGTCGAGACCATGAAATATGGTTGAAAGCAGCTAAAAGCTGGTAAGTGGACTTTCAGTCAGTATTATGTTGCTGCCATGTGAAGAATGAACCTTCATGGAGGTTGTGATAAAATACAATGAGCCTCTCCAGGTGATTTCAGGCCCCTGCTTCTCCTCCCATGTTAGCATATAATATATATCTAGCTTTACATCCACAGTGTTTTTATTGCTTCTTACAGATAGATAATAGTTATTGTAGACATTTCAGTGTGCTAATACTGTGCCCTCATGAGTTTTTTTTTTTTTTTTAAAGCCTTTATTCGTCCCTCATGGGGAAATTTACATTTTTACTCTGTTTGTTACACATATGCAAACATGCAAAGAGATGTCAGAGTGAGGGGCTGCCCATCTGGAGGCGCCCAAACAGGTTAGGGGTTCAGTGCTTTGCTCAAGGGCACCTCGGCAGTGCTCAGGAGGTGAACTGGCACCTCTCCAGCTACCAGTCCACCTCCATGTAGACTGGTCCATGGGGGGGGACTTGAACCTCTGGTTCCCAAGCCAAGTCCCTACAGACGGAGCTACTACCGCTCAGATTATGTGTGAAAAAGCTCCACTTTTACTTGTCCCTTGGTACTAGTTCTTCTTCTACAACTTTGTTGATGTCTTTTTTAGCCGTCATGGCTGAGGGAGAGAGGACTGCAGCATGGAGCCACAGACTGTTGGTGTGGAGACTGACATACTGGCTTAACTGGTTAAAAGCAGAATTGTATAATTACAGGTAAGTGCATCCACTGATAGAGTATTCTGCTGGAAGAAGTGGATGTGCTGTGAAATACAGCACAGCAAGTGAACGCAAGCTTTTAATTCAAAGATAAATGGAGACATAGAAACCTATTCAACCCTGTGCCACTTTGCAGATGGATGATAAAGAACTGGGTATTTTTTTCAGAAGTGGCGACTGGGTTCAAAAAGAGAACATAAATTGACAAGATTTATTAAAAACGTCTGACTTTTAGAAGCAACAGATCGTTCTTTTCCACTGTTATTAGGAGCTCCCACTGGCGAAGCATCTCCTCTCTTCTTCTGTCTTTCCTCTTCCAGTTCCTAACCACTTTGGCCTCTGTCCATTGACAAATCACAAGTCTTTTATCTGATTGTTTCGTCAATAGAGCAGGTTCTGCCCTCAAGTGTGAATGATACCGCATCCAATATCCGCTCTTTCAGATCCGAAGAACTGCTGAATCAACAAAATCCTTTTTTTTTCTTTTTTTTTTTTTTATTCCTGCTAAATAATGAAGCCTGAGAGCACACGCCAGTGAGAATCTCAGAGACATTTGTTTCCTGCAGGGATCTAATCAGAAGGCAGCGTTGGTGCTTCATCGCTCTACCTCTACTCAGCGCGTCAACAGATGTGCAGGAAGTTCACACCAGAGTAATTATGCCTCCTTTGTGCGTATTCAGCATGTCCATATGTTATTTGTGTTGCGACACGCTTCTGTCCCGCTTCACCCCTCCGCGCTTTACCTGCGGCTTCCAGTTGAGCTCCTGCCAAAACCAGCGGAGAAGAGTGGTGCTGAAGTGCGACAATACACGAGCAGTCGCAGCTATTTGTACGGTGAAGGTAATTAAACAAGAGACGAGTGGGACAGAGGTCGCAGCTGCAGAATGAGCCTGCCATGTATACTTTATCATTGCTGATGCAGTGATAATTAGAAATGAGGGATGTAAATCAGCAGAATTAATTTACTTTAGCCTGTTATTGTGGAGTGGTTTGATTTCTCCTTTGTCATCTACTTTCACAAGGTAAATCAAGCCTGTCTCCTGCTGCAGGCGTAGCTGATATATACCACCGAATGGATTTGTTTAATACCCTTTGGAAACATGATTGCTGGGCTCATAATTGTCAGCGTATGGAACTGGTGTCAATAGTTTAGCTATGTTTCACATTAGCTGAGCAGATTGCAGTGATATTGTGAATTAAAGTGTGGTGATGCTGCATTTTTAACATTTCCAGGATCAGGATTTGGTTAAATATTGAAAAGCAGCAATAATAAATGTTTTGGCCACATTAGCACACAGTTCAAATTTGTTCCTGCGGAACAACGGCAGCATTAGTCTTGGTAAGTGTTTGTGTCTATCTAATGAATCAAATAACTATTAAAGGAGACATTAGTCATGCTTAAGTTGTCACAAGTGGAAATTTGAAGAAAACAAATACAAAAGTGCAATATGTTTTTCTCCTCTGAACAAATTAGAAAGTAAATTAGAAATATATGAAAGTAGTTTTTAGGAGGCAAGGATGGTGACCAACTAAGTTCAACATAATGTTGCAGTTAAAGGAGAAAGTGTTTGCCAAGCATTATATTAATTACCAGGACTAAGTGAAGTGCAAAATAAATAAATTAATAAATAAAACCTGCGCTCAGCTTTTCATTCTGAATAGTTTCCTTTTACATCTGCTCCCCAGTGTAAGTCGATGGGAAGGTTTTGCAGGAACTGCTGAAATGACATTGTTTTGACATTGCATTTTTCCAGGTGACATCTCTTCTAAACCCTGGAGGCAAGAGATTTATGCCTACAGTGACTGTGGAGAGGACAATGATGGCTTCTGCGGTGTCTTTTTATGACTCAGAGACCCCGAATATCCCACAGCTCTCTGTGTTCCACGTGTCACTCCTCAAACGCCAACATCTCCGTTCTTCTGAGTCTCGCCGCCCTCGCTGTTACTTCCCCAGACCGAGACGGTGTGATGTGCACAGACGTGTCAACACATGTCTCCATGCAAAAACAAGAGCACATAACCTAGACAGGCATGAAATTTGCCTGATGTGAAGTACCCACGGCAACACACGGGGCGCACGTACGAGGTGACGCACACACGGCGAAGTAGACAAAGGAGCCACACGGGACAAGCGCGGCTGAACACGAGATGATGCTAAAACTACTTCTTCATCTGCTCCCACCACGAGGCTCTTTTGAGTCAATTTGTACATGCAGATCTAGTTTCCTCATTAGGTTTGATTTTTGTCACTTCAAACCCAGGAAGATGAATCGTTCCATCTGCTGCGCGGAAAAAAAACGTGAATTTCATTTCACATCTCGCCACGCTTTCATTTTCACACTCAAAACAACACGAATTTGCGGCTCTTCAATCTGTAAATTGTCAATGCGAGCTCAGCCCCTCGTTCCCATATGCCGCACGGCGATCTTCCTGAAAAAAAAAAACTAAAAAAAAAAACAACAGAGGAGCGAAGCCTCTGAGGGATTGCAGCAGACTCAGCAAACATGACTGAGCAAGAGTGACACTCCCTCAAGCTGTCTGCCATCCATCAGCGGCTCGGTGACATCCGCCGCCCGCTCCGCTCCATGTTTTCCCAACAGCTGATGAGCGGCGGCGGCAGGAAGCGTGAAACGCACTAGACTCCGTCGTCGCTCGGCGGACGGCGATCTGTCTCCTCACAGGCCCGCCACTTAATTCTGGGATGGTGAGCGAAGATACGAGGGGGAGGGTGAGCAGAGGTGAGACGTGATATCATCCTCTCAGACTCCCCTTTTTACAGATGACGTGCTATTCCGCTTCACAATGCGCCGCCGTCTGTTAAACGCCTCCCCTTCCTGACCCCCTTTTTCTTTCATTTAGCCTCCGTCTTGTGATTTCCGAGCAGCCCTCTTTGCCTTTCCTCTCTCCTTCTATTTCATGTGTGACAATGCATCCTCCATTAATTCTTTATAGGTTGATGGAAATGTCATAAGGGCATTGAGGCGGCCATACATCACCCCATTCACCACCTCCTTCTGCTGAGCTTTCGTTTTCCTCCGCTCTCTTCCCCCACTCTGTCACGGCACAGAGCCACATCGCTGTCTGCTCAGAATCGCCACATTATCCGAGCGCGTACACCGAACCGCCCCCACCCGCTCTCATTAATGCCTACAACTTGAGATATGAAACTGCCATAATCTATACTCGCCACAAAAGCACAGCTGCTCTGGGTCTGCATGTAAGTGAAGGATTTCTCCTCTGACGCAGCCGTGCTTTCTCCTCAGATCCAGCAGCCTTGAGGGAGATCCGGGCTGCCGTAGGTGTATCAGTCCTAATGCAGCGCTAGCGCACATCAGCTACAGGGATTTACAGGAGATCTGCTTTTTTTTTTTTTGGAGCGATTTTGATAACCGGGAAGAATAAGCTATTTTCCCATTTCCTGTAACTGCAGCGTCGTCACCTCGGAGGCTGCCGAGGTGTGGGTGTAATAGGAAAAGGAACGGTGTCAGGTGATGAAATGAATGTGTGTTAGCCGCACCGAGCACCTGCTGGCTCCCTGTTCTCCACCCTGTCCCCTTATCACATTACGGCTCGGATAGATGGTACCCAAACCCCAGAGGTAAGGGATTAATTTGTTTAAAGCTCTGCAGACTGCTTTGACTGACCTTGCTTGGGCCGAGAGAAAAAGAAGAAGGAAAAAGAGGATGATTTTTCTCTCCAGTTCCCGCCCTGCACACTCGCCTGGAGGGGGAAAAAAGATTAAGAGAGAGAGAGAGGCCATATCTCATCTTTCAGAAACTCAAATCACAAAGTAATGCAGCCACTGGGCTGTTTCTAACAATACATCTTGTTTGCATAACTGGCGTGCTGACCTCATGATTTCACCACCAACAAGCAGCTGCCACAGTCTATTTTGCCATTTTGGGAGACATTTTGCATCTATTTATTTGACATTATTTGACATTTTAGTCCAAATAAGGCACAATCTAAGCTGCAGAAGATGGAGAAATTTTCAAGAATAAGTGCTACCGCCACCTTCCTCAACTGCCACAAGGCTGCAAGGCATAAGACTTTCATGAGAGTGAGTGAGAGAGCCATTTTTGGGGACGAATTTTCCAAATTATGGGCCTGATCTGACTCACATGCATGAGTGAGTTTTCAAAAGAGGAGGCGAGGTAAACCTGAAGTAGACCCAAACAGGCCCAAACTGAGAGAACATCGATTAATCAGCAGTGGTGGTGGAAACCGCAGTATATATTGATTTCATTTTTTAGACTGAGACTATTCTGAGTTGTCATGACCAGGAAGCAGCTTCACACGCTGGAGCGAGCCGGTGGTCAGGTGACCGAGGGCTGGCTGGAATGGCCGAAGACGACTGCTGGTCAGAGAGGGAGCGATGGTGTTTGGGATCAGAAGCAGGCTTGGATAAAAAGGGGAAATAACAAGCGTGTGTGGATGAGTGGAACCACAGAGCTCATATTCATGCTAATGAGAGGACCCAGTGGAGACCGCCGCCGAATGGCTCACTGATGTGTTTTTAAGACGAATAAGACACTACACACACAACACTCATTAGCAAGATACATTCATTGTTGATTTGGGTCTTTTAATGGGATTTGTTGACAATAAGAAACACAGAATATACTACGATTTTTTAGGTCAGGGTGACAGTTAAAAATAGACATACTGAGTATAATGAAGGGTGATTATAAGTTCAGAGATTTTAACTCAAGTTTGTGCGAACCCACTTTTATGATCGTGTGGGAGGTTGTCGCACTGTATTTTCTTCAACTCAGACATATCACAAGTAGTCTTGGACAAGGAGTTAAGACTCGAATCTGACAAAGCTGCTACTTTCACATAAGCTCTCAAGTACCCAGATGGTGCTTTAATTAATTTGATAAAATCAAAAACAGGAAACTTAACTGAGAATATTGTCTGAATTACAGGGTAATGAGGAAATATTCACGTACACCAAGGTTTTCAACCTCTTCGCACATGTGCGGGCGCTCCACGCACACATACCCACACACACACACACACACACAAACACTCACGCATATTAAATTCCCATCACTCTTCCATTTATTAGTCACGTCACAGGCCCGTGAGATGAGCTTGCTATTCAGAAGGTGTGGCTGTCAACATCAATAAGGGCCTTCCAGTGTGAGGGGCCATTAATACCAAAGTAGCCACTCCGCATGTTGTCAGATATGAATAATGGTTTGCATAACAAATCATTTTGCTGTCTGACAGATATTCCAGCGTCTGCACAGGCGGAGGCTTCGGTTGCAGCACTTTGCTCCCATCAGCGGCCTCGCCGCTTGATCAAAGCTGAAGTTGAGGACCAGAGGACAGCGAATTGGAAAAACAGATTTTTCCATGTGGATGACACCTTGTTCTGTGGCTGCGGAGAGGACGATACAGGAAAAGGTTAGGCACCGCGCCGACGGGACGAATCACCAGCAGTCATAAATAGTTAGCGCCCCACAGATGGGATATAATGATGTTTTCTAATCATCCCCGGAGGTCGCGGCGCCTCATCTCTCCGTGATGACACCTCTGTGGCAAATGCAATTTGACCAGAAGACAACAACCTGCATCTTCTGTCGGCCACTAACTTTCCACATCAGTCCTCACAGTCGTCACAAACACAGGTAGGTTATCCACCTTCATAAACCAGGACAACATCTGGACTCTTTCTAACCTTTTTCAAATGAAATGAAGCGTTCTGTTAAAGCTACTTCTGCCAATAATCCCAGTCACTAATGAAGGAAAATAAACTCAAATTAGGACCGTGCAGGACTAATTTGACGTCCTTTACTGGGTTTGTGTGCGTGTGGCCGGTGGAGGAGGCGTCTCTGCGTGTGGTCAACAGTCTGAGGAGACGGCGGCGTGCCGTGCGAGGACGGGACAGCTGACACCCGCTGAATGGAGAGAACGGGCAGAGGAAGAGAGGCGCGGTCACAGAGAAAGCAGGTTATACGCTGCACTGCGTTGCCTGTACCGCGGCGCTCTGGGATGCCGTGAAATGGGTCACCGGTGGCCCGAGCGACTTTAAAGAATCCAACATCCATTTGAAGTTCTGCCGCAGACGGGAAATGCAAAGGTGAGCTTCAGTTGTACATATTCTATTTTACAAGTTAGCACAATGAATTCAGAGGGAATCCAGTAATGCGTGAATAGAAACTGCAACTGAGTGAGCTCTCCTTTTCTCAGCTTCTCTGTGAATCCACAGCCAGCTGAGATATATATTTTTAATAGAATGAACTTACTGAACTGCTCACACAGTGAACACGTTTTATTGTCGATCGCTGATTATGACTGCCTTAAGTCATAAAAACACAAACATATTTAATTAGCTTAACACAGCCTTATCAGTTATCATTTAGTGGGAACAATACATTTAAATCCTCTAAGTCCACAACAAAGGGAAATTATTCACTTAATCATTCAAGTTAAAATGGTTTGATGTTCCCAGTCAAAACACATTTATCTTGAAACTGTTTCTGAAATATAAAGTTGGAATTTTAGTAACCGTCACTCAAGAGGGCAAAATATTTAAGGTCATACACCAACCGAGTCATCAACCTGGAATGAATAAAGTTATAACGAATATTACGATCAAAGCATCACTGTTAAGACAAAGTTGAACAAAGGTAGTATGCCAGACAGTGAACTTATCTTTTGTTTAAAATGTATAATGATTTGGATTTTCTCTTAAAAGACAGACTCAAACAAAGGAGCTTCTCTCAGTTTTCCTCATTGAGTCACAGGAAGTGTGTGACAGTGTCTGTAGCTGCAGAAAATGACCAGCAGAGCGTCTGAGGCATCGAGGAGCGGCTCACTCTGGAAGTCACGTTTTCAAACAGCAAGCAGCAAATCCTCCTGGTTATATATTTCTGTGAACGTGCATTTGTCTCTGCTTTCTGTGCAGTTTAACCACATGCAGTGGTGTCAGCCAGTCGATCCGCCATTTTCCATGGAATTTAGTGCAGACCTTTATAGGGGATGAATCATAGAGACTTCAGTGATCCTTTGACTTTTCCTTCAGCAGCACCGCCAGGCTGACATTCTGTAGTTTTAGTAAAATATCATAAGTGTTTGGTGCAGTGCCAAGATACTTGGTTCAGACACTTGTGACCCCCTCAGGATGAATTCTAATAACTCCCTGAGACTTTTCATCGAGTTGTCATCAAAGTTGTAACAGCTGATGGTGACAGCTTACTTTGTAGTGAAATAATAATGTCACTTAATACAACCTGAGGCTTTGTCAGCACTGCTGGATGGCCATTTCTAGAATTTAGGAGTTTTTATTTTCAGTATTCAAAATATGTGTAATCAGGGACTACACATTACATACTTAGATCCACACTATTATATTTACAAAAGGACAAACACGGTCTTCAGTGGGATCCAAATACTTCACGTTCAGCAGTTCATTGTGTGAAGTCCTCCAGCTTGTCATCACGTCTCACTTATACTTACAATAATATGCGTGAGTCCAGACATGACTGAACACACCCTCAGAATGGCTAATGTGACAGGTATATATTATGTTTTATATTGTTAATACTGATGCATCAATGCATAAGTAACATTTTATCATAGCAGCTGGTTGAGCTCGGCTTAAGCTTTGTTTTTCACTTCACTTTGTGAAATATTTAGTTATTTAATAGTATTAATTTTTGTAAGTTACTGTAGTTGTTGCCTTATTGCACAGATTGGTCTGTAGTAAAATAAAAAATGGAACTTTCACTGTTTTATAAATCAGGTTTTTTAATCTGTGCCTGCTATCAGGAACATTTCTGGGCAGAGACACTGCGTATGGATACCTGTGGTATTGTGAAATTGTGTTTTGGGGTTTGGTGGAGCCTAGCTGAGGTTCAGCGTTTATCAAACTGCCAGTGGTCACTGAAATTGTAAAACTAGCTGCAAAAGGAGTCTCCACATAATAAGGCTAAAAACAAGCAGACTGACATTTTGGTAAAAAAAAAAAAAAAAAAAACACAGGAAAGCAAAGACATTTTTATATGAAAAGTATAAACTGTGAGTCATGAGGTCAAAGTGAACTCAATTTCAATTTCAGTTTAAGAGACATGTTGTCATCACTCCAACATGACCGGGGCTCCACGATACCGAGGCCAAGGTGGAAGGTTAAGAAATTCTTTCTCTCTTTCGCGGCGTGTCAGCAAATGTCACAGTCATATTCTCTCTGCACTTTCTCAGCCTTCAGCCACGCTCCCTCGGCCGCAGTGTGTGCCCGTGCTGACATTTACTAAAGTGGCCTGTGTGAGGTGAAAGAACAACAAAACTTTTCAAAGTGAGATGCACTCTGGCACGTCACGCTCATTTACCTGCGTATGAGGAGAGATCAAAATGCACACAGATTAGCTTTGGCGTGGAGGATCAGTCAGGTGCAGATTTGTTAATCTCGAGCTTACGGTTGTAGGCCTGAGGCGATCGAATGGGGGAAAGATTTAGTTTCTGTGCGGTTGCATCAGCTTCACTTTAATGAGACACGGAGAGGTGTGTGTGCAGATGCAGGCAGGCCACCGGACTATTACTGAAGTCCTCATCAGACCTGGGAGTCCAGAGGCGCTGACTTGGAGGCTTTTTGTTGGTCTATACTGCTGAAGCACCATTATTGCATTTCCCTCTGTAAGCCATATGGATGGTCAGCAGCACCCCCCCACCCCCTCCCCACCCCGAGTTCCCAGTTGAGATTTCTCCCTCTTCCTGTGCTGGATGATGAGATATCACAGGAGCTCCCACTGTAGCTGATGCAGCAACATGGGCCGAGGGCCGAGGTGAAAACATGTCAGAGATCATTATGTGTGGCAGCGATATCATTATAGAACTTATATAACTAGAAGGTGTAGCAGCAATGGTTAATATGCCAACCATGAATGTACGACTGAAAAACATCTGTGCTTATGTTTGTATAAGCCTCTCGGTCTACTCTTTTTCTTCTATTCTTTTTTGTACTTTTTGTGTCTTATGAAAAGGTGATGCAACGTATTTTTTGCAAATTAAAGTGCAAATTTGTATGAAAGGCAGTTAATGCTGGAGAACTGCACTGTAGCAGTCACCTGCAGTGTCTTAAATGCACAAAAAAGCACTCGGACACGACCTTTCCGGGATCATTCGCTGCATGTCTGCAGCTCCACATCAATTCTTCTCTTTGCTTTTTTGGCAAATTTTAATTATTTTGTTTAAAATGTATACAATGAT
>JAOXYL010000052.1:22860210-22871908 GCA_028564955.1 Terapon puta
ATTTTCAAAGAATATGAAAACAGCCTGATAGAGCTGATTCTGCTGTTTCTGTATGTAGTCGTGTTAACATGGAGTATATCCATACACTGCAGTATGAAACGCTCCTACCCTACGTGAACAGGTCTGTCTTCCACTCCCATCGGTATCAAGTTTTGCCCTTTTTAAACTGTCCAGTAGCTCTGTGGGTGTGCACTGCTTGCTTTGTGGTAAATGGAGCCAGCAAATGAAAATACACTATTTTAAACCAAAACACAAAAGCGTTTACCCGTCCATAATAGAATATATCTCCCTCGTATTCCTATCCTTGGTTTTCCTTTCAGACCTCACTGCTTGGTGAATATGGTTCCATTAAAGCGGCACTTTACTTTCACAGTATGGTCGGAGAGACGTGGAGAAAAGCCTGAGTGCTATCATCTATCTGTGCGGACCATTTCTGATTGAATGTAAGCCTTTTTTACGGGCAAATCAGACCTTGAGAGGATTCTTCTTATTTATCTGTCTAATTTAAAAATGATCCTGTTATTGTGTGTTTTCAGATTAAAAATGAGCTGCAGCAGCTACCCTCAGCATTCAGTTTAAACGCGAATTTGCTCTTTAGCGATTTCCTGGATCTCCATCGCCCTGTGCTATATCACCGACCTGGAGAGACGTGTGATGTAAAGCTTAACAACCCGATCCACGCGGTGAAGAATCCCACATCCTCTTTGACAGGGTTGCTCACAAACATACATATTTCCAAGCACAGTTGGCTGATTAGTTACATCACATCCCGTAGTGCCTCCCACGTGCTCCGTCGGCCTTGGAGCCGCCGGAAGATATTTCCGGTTTAATGGTATCTTTAAACAAGAAATTGCGGTTGAAAAGCAGCCAGTTTGGATTTACTATCTATCAACAGATGGCTTAACGTTATCCCCGGAGACACGGCGCTGCAGCCCTGTTTTCACAGTGAAGAGGACTCAAAACAGAACCAGGTGACTCCTGAGGGCTCGACAGGAGCTGTGAACACACACATTGAAGTCAGAGAATTTTACAGCTACATCATTATTTTATATGTATAATTATAAGATATATATATATAATATTCTTCCTCTCTTGGTAGAGTCAAGCTGCCTCACCACACCTCCAGCTCCAGAGAGGAAATCTACTGTCCAAGTAAAAGAGCAACTGTGCCGGGATTGGTAACTGTAATTACTGACTTTTAAGTTGTAACCTTACACTACCGGTCACTGAAAGGTTTCCTCCTTCCTGTAATGTATTACTCTGTCATACGCTACACTGATCCTAACTGATGAAAATGTGAGTTTTTCATTTCCCATAGGCCAAACTTGTTTCATTCAGCTCACTTAGATGATTTAATTCACATTCAGATAAGTCAAACTGAAAGGAAAAGTGGGGAAATGAGGGGCTTCTACCTGTGTTAAACATATCTGAATAGTTAAAAATATCTCACTCAGACTAAACATCGTCCTAGTTTGAGAACATGGATTCTTAGAAATAAAATGCAGCGTAGTCTGGCGAATAAGGAGGCACAGATTCTATGTTTTACTGTCCTCAGCTGCTTGTTATTTCCAAGGTTTCGTTCCCAAGGTTTATTTATATAGCGTTCATCCATTCCTTCTGACTCATGTTTCTACACTGACGGTCATTATGGAGGAGCCTTCCTGTAAAGCTCTGCGGCTGCTGTAAGGATGTGAATGTATTCTTAGGTAGCCAGGGGATCTACTTTAAAGGGACATCTATGGCGCCGTCCTGAATGGGGCTTTGAATTGGAAGGAATCACATTCAAGATTTATTTGCTTTATATTATTGTCTTAACTCAATCAGGCTTGTAAATATTCTGTTTAGATGGATTTGATCCACGCAGCAGGCTCACCGAAACGAGTACCTTCTCCTTCGAGATTTATTTAATAAAGTAATTATAAGACGTGTCAAAAACTTCATTAAATCGACAGATGACTGTAATCAATACCTAGACTGTAGCGAGGTCGGAGGGCTTTAATTATCTCTAAACTGCAATACGTTCAAGTATCTCCCTTCAACAACGCGAGAGCTACAAGATAATGTTCAAGACATTTCTAACTGTAATTGATTCAATCACTCAGACAATGAGAACTGTCACTCAACATACAGTAGAGCATTAAGGAAGTTCACAGTTCGTTTAGGAAGCAATGTGTTTCCATTGTTTGAAGATTTTTTTTTACATCAGGATTCTCAATTAATTTAGACTTTATTAAAATGGACTGACCTGTTCCAGGTTATTTGTATTGTAAGTGTCAAATAGCTGATGATAATTGCAAACTTAGCCTGGTAATAAAGTAAGATTTTACTAAGTGAAGACATTATTATTCAATTAAAATGGGTTGATTCACACAAACTAGTTCTCAGGTTGTTATTAGTTAAGAAATACCCAGTAAGTGATAGGTGTACATAGCTTATAACTTTAGCTGGAAGTTATTTGACTTGAGTTTAGCAATGGATTCATTCATAACTGGACCAACACGATCTTACTTCAGACACAGGCACTTACCTCTTAACTTCTGGAATAGTTTTATTCCCATTGCTATCGGCCTAAAGCCTCCAAATGAAGACTCAACTTGGAATGTTGGGAGGAAAATGTAAGATTTTGGACCTGTGCTCTGAGCCGTACTGTAAATTATACAGCGGGATAGAAGTAGAGGAATGGAAGGAAGGAGTGTGAATATCTACACTGGGGCCAGAATCCCAGAAATGATGCCACTTGTCAGCTGAAACTCTACATTTTTGTCTCGAAAATAGGCAGTTTCAGATATCCCTGAAAACCCATGGCTTCCAAATATGCTCTGCTCGACCACAAAGTAATTCCTGTTAGTGGGCAGCGACCGTGCTGGAGGAAAAATAATCATGCTTTTGTTTCTGTCTCAACAACTGATGTCACGTTTGTACATTTACAGTCCATAAGTGAAATCTAAACAGAATAAAAAAAGAAGACGGAGACAATCAGATGAAGCCGATTTGTCAAAGTTCCTCTAATCCAATAATAAAGATCCCGGCTCTAAACATTTATTCCAGACGCAGTAACAAGCTCTGACCTTGGGAATTTAGCAGAAAAACCTGGCACATCCACAAAATATTAGCCATTACTCTCCTCCTTGGCCATTTCCTGCAAACCCCCCCCCCACACACACACACACAGAAGGGAAAATAGATTCCAGTTTGGAGTGGGCTCTGGCCAAAACCACCGTGCCACTCAAAGCCAGGGCCGCTTGTGTCATTTTTCCACTGGGTTGCCGTGGTGTATTTTGACAGGCTGCTCCGGCTAAGCTTCGATAAATAAGGGGAAGGCCCCTTTTTTCCTCTTCCCTTTCTTTCCCGGTCATTTAGAATCCGTAACATTAAAGAGGAACCCGTGTGGATTAATGTGTCCGGGTAAGGTCTCGTACGGCAGCTTCGGTCAAGCCGCTAAAATCAAAATGGCTTTAATTATTTTATTTCTCCCTTCTGACTGACTGTGTGATGTCACATTATTGCTCTCGCTACATTAGCAACTGATGGTCAGTGGTGTCTTGATATCACTGTTGCATATGGAATAATGAGCTAATGAGCACTGATCAAGATGGATGCAGGTCTAAAAACATTTAGTTTAAGTGATGATTGTCTGACGGACTTGTAAAAAGAGCTTAACTAGCACCTCTATGTTTCAAGGGTAAACAATCCTTCCCTCAGGCTCTCTGGCACAAACTAAACACTTTAACACATTTTCTGCTTGATAAAACCTTGTTCAATTTCCTGTGCTTTGTACCCTTTAGATAGGCCCGACATGCCAGCTTTTTCCCCGTATTCTCTTGGACGTGAATTACAAAGAGGGGCGGCGAGAGCAGTCGATCAGGCGCCCGCTCTCCCCCGTGAATGAATTTACTTCAATTAGAGGCTGCAGTCAAGCACAAGAGGACGGAGCGTGTCGTCTTTTATGAACATTTATTGTTACACAGTGTAATGACCATGCACGCTGTGACCCGGGCTAATGACACCATAGATTAACTCCCGTGGGCAGCCTTTGGGAAAGTCCAAAACTATTCCAAAGGTATTGATTTCGAGGCTCGCTGCGAAATTGAACTGTCAGGTGTTCCACTGGGTCCTGATATGATATTGATCCCTTCTGCTTAGCGACGAACAAAGAGTCTGGTTACCTGAAACAGCTCAGGCCAGGGCGACGGCTGGGGGTCCCCCCCCCCACTCCCTTAAAAGTGCTTATTGGAATTTTAAATAGAAATTTGATAAACTCCTGCTCCCCGGGGAATGTGAGTGTTGCTATGCTGCCTCAAGACTTTCAGCTCTCACTCAGACCATTAGGCATGCTTAGTGATGTGAATCCACTTTTCCATTAACCACCGAGCCTAATGCCAACATGCACAGTGCCACCATTGACATTGTGCTTATGGCTTTGCAAGCGAACACAGGTTAAAGGGAACATTTGCAGCATACTTTCTCCAATTCCTCCTTGAACAACGGTAATGGTGTGACAGTCAACGCAAGGTCACTCCTCGAGAGGAAAAAAAAAAAAGCAAAAGCGGTAACAAAGCAAGACAGAGTGAGGAAAAAAAAAAAAAACCCCAAACAAAACAGAAAGCGGCTTTATTTCTCCGTCTCCGTTTTAATTAGAGTGTCTTCAGCCAAGCCGAGTGGTGTCAGCGAGTGCATGGAAGCAATCAGCACCCCGCGTGGCAGGAGTCAAATGCCTTTGATCAGCTCATGGAGACTGATCCACAGTGACTGTGAGAGGTGTGGGCGATCCCGCCGGCCTCCGCATGCCAGCCGGGACGGCCGCCGCCGCAGTGGCAACCCGCGCCCCTCCTCGAGAAGCTCACGCTGCTCAAATGTTAACGGCAGAGGACGGACCTAATGTGCTACTGTCGCTCCGCCGCTCTGTGTGTTATCTGAAAGGGCGCAATTCATTTGACTCCACGCGGGGCCCTAATCAGTCACACTGGGAACGCTGTGATCAATGTTAGTGCGAGCCTCCCCTGCATGGGTCCAAAGAATGAAAAAAAAAGACAGGAGACCTTTCCAACCGGAGACTGAGTATTTCAGATACAGTTATTACTTTTCATGTTATGGTGATTGTAACAACAATAAGTAACAGTAGGTCACAGAAAAGGAAAGCAGGGCCAGGTATATCCCTCACTAAGTGTATGTCCTGAAACCAGAAGTGTTCTGTTTAATTTTACAGGGTGACTCATTCATTAAAATTCTTTAATAGCATAACCAATAGCAGATGTTTTCATAAAAATACCCTCCAGATCTCTGGCCGGGCCCTCAGCCGAGATGCTGTTCATGTAACATATTCCTCCACTTCAACAAAGCAGTGATTAGAGCTGGTGTTTTTCTTTGTCATGAGAGGTGTTGCATTTCCCTGTTCATGTCTACTGAAACATATGGAAGTGCACATTCACATTATTTGACACTTCATCACTCCAACAGCGACTGTTTTGTGATGGTGTAGTGAAATTGTTTGTTATTCTCCTCATTGTATTCAAATGTACAACTTTTCATAATCTAACTCTGTTGATTTGTGTCCCATTTCCCATTTAAACCATGGAAAATATATGCAAAGCCTCTACAGGTATTTATTTCAGTCTGACATCACCGAAGGCTACACACGCCCTAATCCTAATGAAATACTGTCTGGGGAAGGTGCACTGTGTTACACTGTGAAACACATTATATCCAGGAGTAAAAATTGAGACAAAGATCCTTAAAAGCGAGGCATTTTTAATTCCTTAGTTCATTTAAATAAAGTGCCATGGAGCTGTGTTACTAAATAAAGTTTTTGTGCGGATGAAGGTTTGCATGATTTTTTTCCGTGCTCATTGTGTCCCTCACTCGCAGTCGGAACAAATAAACAATGGAAAGCCACTCCTATGTGGTGGAGTCATAAGCAACATAAAATGTGTTTTCTGATTTAATCAAACCAAAAACAAAGATCTCATTTAGCCTGTGAGTAACAGCTCACACGTGAGTCAGGCTGGATTTCATCAGTTAGTCGAGCTTTGCATTATCTGCTCTCCTGTGCCTCCACTGCTCTGAGAATGAAGGAAACAAATAGAAGAATGCACATGCTATAGGCAATTAGCCTTCAGATATTTTTTGGGAATATCTCAGAGTTGGAGCAAAAATGCATTCATGACACGGAGTCCACACGCAGGCGTTTTGATAATACAGCCCCACCTGCATGTAACGAGATACATTATCAGACCCTGACATGGTCCTGTGTGCTCCCTCCTTTGAGCCGACGCTTTGTTTTCTCCTCCAAAGTCAAGCAAACATGACCAACAGGGTTTCTGGTCCCTATCGCACCGTATTAGCATAATGCTATTTTCTTTGTCTTCTGCCTTGTTGTCTCATGTGCTCCATCTTCTAATCTGCTCCGCTGCTCCTCCACCGACTCTGAGGCGTGCTGTGTGTGGAGACAGGAAGTGCTCAGTCAGGTCTCTCCCCCGGCTCCCTGCACCAGCCCACCATTCAATTCAATGTGAAGTCATGTCAAGAATAATAAAGTTATATGTGGAGGCTGCGTGGATTCACTTTGAAAAGAGTTCAAAGACTTCTTTCTGGGGATTTGGATCCTGTGTTCTATTTTTTGTCTTTTAAACTATCCATTATTAACACTGTATCTACTAAGAAACTATTTCCATTCATATATTATGTCTGCACTCCTGAATTTACTAAAATGGGGAGATGCCACAATACACACCACACTGTAAAAGTGTATTTTAATGAAAGAAAGTTTAAATAACTTGATCCTCCCAAAATTTTCAGTCATTCATTCCTATTAATTCAAATGACTAAAAAATATTTTTTGTTGTAATAACTTTTGTTGCAATAACTTTTTTGAGTTAATTTAATTTTTAGGCCATTTCAAGTCTCAGTGACATAATTTGAGTTTGTTGCATTAACTTTCTTATCTTAAGTTCATAGGCATTCTGAGCCCATTTTGTGGGTGTTGAAGCCCCCCCAAATTGGATCCCAGCACAGCTAATGTTTGAGAGTGAGAGAAGCTGTTGTGTGTTAATATTAAAGCCATGGTGCTATTGACTAACTATTTATTTATTTTATTCATTATTATTTTGTAGGTTTCAAGCACTTCTTAAAGTGTATTTAAGTATGTATTTGAATCATTTAATACAGACAGGAAGGAAAAAGGCAGAGATTAAAATGGAAAAAGTCCATTTGTGTGTTTTACGTGTTGTACATTGCATTTTAAATAAAAGCACAAAAATTAGTACCAGGTATTTTTGGTACTCACGATAGGAGGCTGGTTTACTCCAGAAACAGACGTACTGTTTGTGTGCATGTTGGGGAGCTGCTGTATCAAAATGAGTCGTCTTCCCACAGAAATGAGGGTTACAATATGTTTCCTTTATGATTCCAATCCATTCCTCTCCTGCTGTGGTTCAGCATTTAAATAAGCTTTATCAGATTTGATGGTTTAGTCACAGACTTTCCCAAAAAGTGTTATGCTTTTTTTCCCACAAATGTGAGAATAAAATTGCATTGAAATGTAGAAAACAGAGAAATGTATCTTGCCTGGCCGGGCAGCTCTCTGGGTGCTCAGCTCCCCTAAACCTCTGATCCTAATCGCCTGGGTGACTTTATATCATTACAAAAATGCAGGTCCCTCCAAGCATGGCCTACTATAATGCTGCTTAACATGGCTTTGAATTTTCCTTTTCATCAACACATCCCTGTGCAGTGCTGTTGTAAAGTTTCTCAGATAGGTATCAATGTGATTGTGAACTTTTACAAACTTCCTGCTGTAACAGACTCAGCTGGACTCACTGGTCCTCTGAGGGTTGTGGCTGAGAGGTCCTCTGCCTCTTCCTCGTGCCCTCTGCATCTGTGGAGGCTTTCCTTTTTCTAGAAGCAGACTCAGTAAAGTATGATCCCGCTCTATACTGCTGCCCTACAACATTTATGTGACAAGTTAATTTACAAGTACAACATATGATGATGATCATATAATGTGAGTATTTAAGTAAATACAGTATGAGACTATGTAGAGCCCTGTGCAATATCTCTCAAACTGTATGTTATTCAGAGTTGTATCATCTTTCTATAGTATTATCTTAAGTTGATGTTCAGTTAGCTTGGTTAACTAGCCAGTTAAAAGGTAGACTACACTGAAGTACAAAGTGTGATTTCCAAAGGTTACAGAGGAACTTTCTCAGTTTTGGCAACATGACTGAGGTTATTCTGTCCAGGCAGGAGGATCATTTGTGGAAACGGGTACTTTGCTGACTGCTCAGACAGTGTGACCGACTTTGGAAGTCAATCTGTACGCACAGTGTCCAAGAAAGAAAGGGAGAGATTCAACTTTTCTGGAGAACATGAGAAGTTTCCTGATGAATGTGGCAGCACAGTCTTTGGTCAGATGAAACCAAATGAAAGTTTGGATCAGATGGGACCCAACACGCCTGCTGTGAACCTGGACTGTGAACGTGACCAGGACTTGTGACCACACGGTGCTGACCGTGATACACTGAGGTGTGAGGGTGCTGCTGTGAGGCTGCGTGAATGCAAAAGGTGTCGGGGAGATGGCATTTACAGATGGCACCATGAATTAAGGTTTCTCATCAAAACACTGGTACTGAAAAGATAAAGGTTGGCAGGAGGGATTTTACAGCATTAACATCGCTCCGGACATGTACCATAAAATGTTTTTATGCGAAAGTGCACAAACTATGACCTGGTTAAGTGTGTCCCCTGACTTTAATGTCTGAACGTATTTGCAGTAAATTTTAAGTAAAGTTAGAGCAACAAGCCGCCTCCAGCAAAGAGCAGCTGAAAATAATCATCATCAAAAATTAATAGTAGCATTCAAAATGTGTAAAAAGAAAGAAAGAATGTAATCTCATTATTAAGGATGCTATTACTGATGTTAATTAGTCAACTATTTCTCATTTTCATTACCTTCATTCTACTTGATTTTTGATTTAACATTTTCCTGATATTGCAATTTGTTACACGCACTATACAAAATACTGCACCACAAGTAAAACTACCTTCAACGTGTTCTAAGTAGGGAACATCTCAGTATGATCAGTAAAATGTTCCTAAAATAACAACAGTAAAACTCCATCTACTCTCTAAAGAAACATGATAAAGGAACGACAGGTGTTTTACAGGACTTACCAGAAGCAGTCAGATGCAGATGAGTTTTAATCTCCTGATCTGAATCTAGATCCTTGTTAGTTTTGTCTTGATCTGACTCTCGATCTGTTCACTGTCCAGTAAAAGAACAGACTAACTGCTGCACCTGATGTGAGCTGGATGTGGTGAGTGAGAGTTCTGATTTGTTCTTTGATAACACCAGTGCTTCTAGAATTCTGCTGTAGAAGCTTCTGTGTGTGTGTGTGTGTGTGTGTGTGTGTGTGTGTGCCATCTACATGTTTCAGTGAATGTAGACTTAAGTAATGTTGATTATGTAACAATTATTGGTTAGATCTGAAGACGCACCTGGTAATAAATCTGTATTTATAACACAGTATGAATAAATAAGCATTTATTGCTATTTATTAGGAAACCGTCACTTTATTTACACGTCCAGCAGTCACAGAGTAACTTTCATTGGAAGCTGTGTTTCTGTCCACCTAAATTTAAATCCAGGAAACACTTCCAGCCTCGTGCTGGTCTCCACCAACGTGTGAGAGAAATATGTAAATATGTAAAGTCAAAGGGTTGAACTGTTTTGGTTTCTTGCATTTGTGGCACCTGTAACTGCAGACGTGTTTTTGAACCTCTGTTACAAAATGTCAGGCGCCCGTCACTGTACTGTAAATGGCCTCACACACAGATCAGCAGTCTGTTGTTAAAACACTTCATAGGCTCAGTCCCCATTGTGTTACCTCATGATGGTACACATTTCTAACTATATATCATCAGTGTTGTCTGAGTGTGATCCCCTGGCCTGTTGATTACAGGTTTATGATGCTGTTGTCCTGAATAATGCAGCAGGTACCTGGAAGGTGGAGTCTGGTCACTCTCATGAACTCACCTTGGTCCACTTTGATTAGCAATAACTCTCTCTCCTCTCCCACGTATTGATTCGTTCTATAACATCCAACACTTCCTCCACACTCTACATATGGCACTCAAGCATTCAGGTCCAGATTAAGATTTTCTTTATTTGTCCCACAGTGGGGGAATTTACGGCGTAACAGCAGCACAACACGCAGTGCAGAAATAGACAGTAACACACACACCTTCAAGATTGAGTGGACCAATAATTATCTCACATCTCATCCTGGTCTTTGGTTCTGTTTGTGTTGACTGTCATAAGCTTTATTTAAATCAAAAAGTTATTGTTTGCTGTCAGCCTGCCTCTCTCTCTCTCTCTCTCTCTCTCTCTCTGTCTTTTGGGTCATGATAATTTCACTGTGAGTAAGTCAGCCTGCTGACATTGGCATTTAGCTCAACCCCTGTACCGAGCACTAGAGGTTCAGTACATGTAAAAATGAATCCTCAAACGGAGCACACGTTAGCCTTTGTAATGTAATTCTTCATATCTAACCTTTATTTAATCAGGTAATCTCACTGAGTTTAAGATCTCCTTCACAAGAGCGATCTGAGTTCATAAACCAGGTATAACAGAGTCCAGAGCAACAGAGATTATAACAACAATGATGATAATGCTAATGATAGTAATAATAATGGCAATAACAATAATGATGATAACAATAATAATAATAATAATAATATCATTATTCACAAGTTGGTGGAGACCAGCACGAGGCTGGAAGTGATTTACATTTAGCAGGTGGACAGAAACACAGCTTCCAATGAAAGTTACTCTGACACTGCTGGACGTGTAAATAAAGGAGCTGCTCAGCTGAGAAATACTGACTGTCAAAATCACCTCTGTTATATTTACATTTCTAATATTGTCAAATTTGTGAAATAATGTTGTGTCAGTTAGTTTATTGCTACTCACAATAAATCTCCTGTGCTTAGTACAGAAGCAGCTAATGCAGCACTGAGGCATTTAAGAAATGAATAAATGAGTGATGAGTGAATGAACAAACTGCTAAATTACAGTTCCAGCAGTGGTCTGAGCTCTCGTCCTGAATATCATTTGGAAACAGGTCAAATGGAAGATGACTGAGTGCTGTGTTTGGGATGTTCAGGGTGCACACGGCTGAGGTCAGGCTCTTATAATTGTGCAACATGATATACAAATCCAGACAGTTTCAGAGAGGGAAGCACTCTGCACGCAGTCATAAATCAACGCCTGAACAGAGACAGGTGAACGGAGAGGGGGAAAGAATGAGTGCGAGGAGAGAGGGAGGAACAAAAGAGATGGAGGGAGATATGGAGAAGAGAGGCACAGAGGCATTGGGGTGGGGTGGGGGGGGGGGTCAGGTTGTGCCCTCCAAACCACATTTGTCTCCTGCCAAACCTCCTTCTTTCCCTCCCTCCTTGCTCATGTTGAAATCTATTTTTTCTATGACTGTTTCCACTCCGTGAACTCTTCACTTGATGGATGATTAAGTGATAAGTTAAGTCATTTTTAGGGTGTCTTCACCTGTTCTTCATCCAGTGTCGGTGGTCTGTCCCTGTCTGTACCAGCACTAACTGACTTAAATTACAATGTTTATTATTAAAATAAGCCCAGAATCACTTACAAATTATATCATGATTGGTATTTTATAATAGAAAAGTGTGA
>JAOXYL010000052.1:22932686-22951301 GCA_028564955.1 Terapon puta
ATCTTAGGGTTACATTTGGCAAAGGAGAGAGAGACGTATGAGAAAGCTGTTTATCTTTAGGTGAGAAAGGATAAAAACCATTTGCGTATGAGTGAGATGGCACAGAGGAGAGATGACAGGAAGAGGAAATGTGTAATCCATGGAGGCCATGTTAGATCAGAGGTGTTACAGGAAGCTATGGAGGCACAGTTCAGCCCCCTCCTCTTCCATGATGTCTAAATACAAGATTATGTCATGTAGTGATCTTCCATTCACCTACATGTCCAGGTTTGTTCCTAATGAGGAAAGACCTTACAACATAAAAAGACATAGTGTGTTTAAGTTTCAAAAGGTTGCATCCCGTCCGTGTGCTACACATGGGTTCAGTACACTGTTTACACTGCATTTGTGCATTTGAATTGTCACATATTACTGTCAGCAGGAAGAATTCAAGTGCCTGGGGAAAAACCTAGACCACCCACACACGCATGCTTAGAATCTGAGTGTGTTTAAATCTGACTTTTTCTTTGGATCATTATGAAACAATGAGTAACCACATGCTGTGCTAAATAAACCCATTACTTTACAGCAATATCTCTCAAAGATGTTAAAGAGACTGTGTTTAAGTTTCAAAAGATTACATCCCGTCCGTATGCTGCACATTGGTTTGGTACATTTGTTGTTCTACCTGAATTTCAAATATCTCCAATTTAGGTTCTGTTTCACAGCAGAAACAAAAGAGGCCTCTTGATAGTACAGAGTGATTAGAGGATGCATACCATGCAAGATGTGATCAATTTAATGGATGGTGCACTCTAGCAATAGTGATCTTTTGATTTTTCTGCTCCACTCCATTTTTGTTTCAGTCCGAGGCCTGAGCCAAGGCGAGGCTGTTCACCAAGAAGAAGAAAAGAGAAGCACTCAGAGCCGGAGTATAAGTTTGTCGCCTCATCCTCCAATTTACTCACTTCTCCGTTCTTCTTCTCAACAGACCCCTGGGAAGAATTGTCACATATTACTGTCAGCAGGAAGAATTCAAGTGCCTGGGGAAAAACCTAGACCACCCACACACGCATGCTTAGAATCTGAGTGTGTTTAAATCTGACTTTTTCTTTGGATCATTATGAAACAATGAATAGCCACATGCTGCGCTAAATAAACCCATTACTTTACAGTAATATCTCTCAAAGATGTTGAAGAGACACAGCGGGGGATAAAAGCCCACCTTAAACACAACCTGAAACTCAGTGTCAGGAGTGGAGATTTCAATAGCTGCAGATTAAACGGGGCACCAGACCTGAGTGAGGAGAGACATTCACAACACAATGTATTATTCATCCTCCACCTCGTGCTACTGGATTCCTCAAATAACATCAAGGATTCAAACTGGCACAGATCACAGTATGAGGGCTCCTGCTTTGTCTGTTGTCTTACTGTGAGGGGTGTGATCAGCTCCAACACAGATCAGGTCTCCAGACAACCTCTGTGGGTTTGTTAAGCAGACCCTCGCAAACACACGCACGCACAGAACAGAAGACGGTCAAAACGCACATTAGTCGTATGCAAGGAAACAGTCCAAGGTCTACAGAAGACAATCTGACATCATGTCACAGCAGGAAAAGTGTTGGTGTAAAATGATTGAGTTTCATTCACTTCCTTGAGTTTCAGGGTGCCGGCATCACACGTGGTGACTCACTGGCACACTTTGGTGGCTCACTGGGACTTAAACAGAACAGAGCCATTGTTAATGTCATCACACACACCTGTGCTTTTTCTGTTAGGACAAGTCAAAAGGTTTGAAAAAAATCTACTGTCTCCACAAACTTATAATCTTTTAAGGACGATGGCAGCTTTACCTTGTTAGGATTCTAATGGAACTTATTTTAACTAGTTGATTGAACACAAGAAAGTCAGATGCCTCACATGAAAATGAGAAAATGTCTTCAATATCTTTTTAATGTCAGCAAATGTAGAGAAAAAAAAACCAAACCACTCAACCAGTGTTAGTGTGTTTCCTCCCACTGTGCCTATCCTTGTTTATTGCTCTCCTAAGCCTGCTGTTTACTGCACGGCCTGGCATAAATATATAAAAACAGGGCATAAATATATTGATTTGTTTTAATGGGCTAAAAGAATTAAATTAGCTGGGCCCTGTTTGCTAACATTACTCAAACAGGAGTAAACGGTGCATTCACTGGGGACTGTTTTTAGCAGCGGACTATACACACTCTCTGAATTAGTATTTCCAGCGATGGCAAAACGGCGTATGTGGGATTCAGTAAAAATAAACTATGGTGCGAGTGCTCATGGTAATGAAGGAAAATGTCACCCAGTGCAACAGAGTGACTCACTGATGGACTTATATAGCACAGAGCAGCAAGATATTTTGCTGGTTTCAGTTTTTACATGGGATTTTGTCGAGATAAATAGAATCCAAAATCAGTCTATTCTCACTGTTCGAGGTGGTGGAAGTTTATTGAAACTTTGGAGATTTCTCCTATAAGTTGCCTCTATGTGATGAAAACGCTGGACTTAAAAATACATCCAGAGGTCAAATTCTCAATGTAAAATTTACTTCACATTTAATTTTAATGCACCATCAGGTTACAGCTGGGATAAAGCACAGAAGCACGTAACATTGCTGGGGGGCACTATAGAGATATGCTGTCTGTCATACGAGCTTCAAAAAAGGATCAAAACACCCTGATAAAAGAGGGATGCTAGAATGTTAAGTGATTTCCTGACTGATTAAGATTAAAGGCCAACAGTGCTCAAGGATAGTGACGAGCTGCAGATAAAAAATTCACTGCCAAAAGGACTTAAACCAGTCCTGCTGGAATTAAAGTCTAAAAGCAGGGGTTGAAATAATGCAATATAACTTCAAAAACATTCCCTATAACAGTATAACATCAGCCCACAGCACAAAACCAGGCTAACTAAACTCTTTTAGGAACTTGGACTTGACTGTGTTGGAACATTTGGTCCATGAGCATAAAGACTGGGTAACACAAAACCTTCCTGTCCAATCTGTGCTTTGTTGACTCTGCAGTGGTAAGAACAAATGAGTTTGTGCTGCTAAGCGGTAACCTCCATAGCTAACTGTACTGAATATCCAGTGCAAACGTCTCTATACGGCCTCTGTTTTATCCGTCATTTGAGTGGTGCAAACAAGGAGAGTGCCAGCTTTGAGCAAACTGTGCGTGCAGAATATAAAGGCTATTTAAAACTATTGTGTTTTCTATTGGAATCTCTAACTTCCTCTCCACTCATTCTGTCTTCATCTCCCTTGTTATTCTGAAAAGCCTTGTAAAGATCTGAAGTATTTAGACCTCAGTATCCCCGTGTTGGTCATGAGCAGACATATAAAAGGTGAGGGGAAGTCTGCCCTGCTCACTGTGATAAAGGCTCTTGCTGGTGTTTTTTTTTTTTTTTTTACTTCAGGACATATAAATGTATTCGTACAACAAACATAAGATTGCACGCTGTATGAAAGCAGTCAACCTGCAGAGAGTAACCACCCTACTTTGCAGTCCAACTTTCCCGAACATTTCAGGCTCATCTCATTGAAAAGAATCGTCTCTCTCACCAGATAACATCTTCACACATCTCCACCTGGGTGTGGTGGAGGTGCTGTGGCAGGGGGTGTCAGAGTTTGTCACAGTTCTGACTTTTGTCGTGGCACAAACGCAGGGACTGAGCAGACAGAACGAGCAGGCTTCTCTCAGAGGATTTCTTCTTTTCAAAGTTTGCGGGATACAGAGGCCAAGCAAATGAAATAAGTGGTCTGTGACAGAGGAATGCAGAGGGGTGGAGGGCAGCAGCTTATGTTTTCATGACAAACTTTATAGCTTCATTCATTGCCATCGTCTTCATCATGCTACAAGAATGACAAAGTTAGAAACTAGGTGGTAAATGTAGCGGAGCATTTAGGGGTCACATATGTTAGTTAGTGGAGATTGGACTCAGTGTGTAAACAGGCAGCCATTCGTTAACTTGTCAGCCATAACAGATTTATAAGGTAATAAGATGTATGTTTTCCTGTATTTTTTGTTTCAAAACACATAAAGCCAATCCCACATATATGTAGGATTTGTAAACAAATCAATATATTGTGTATATGTACAATATGCACATTTCACAGTTGGTGTTACCATTTCCCTAATCTCATTTAAAATCTACGGTCATTGCTTCAATTATAGTCGCTGGCTTGGCAAGTGGCAAAGGTCTCTGAAGATGGTGGCTTGTTTAATTTTGGAGCACATTTTTTTAATAAGATCATCCATTATAGAGTAACATTAGTTCTGCAGGTGTGCCCCTTTGGACAGCGTAATTGCACAGCAAGGTTGTTGACTTTAGCTGTGATGTAATGGGACAATTGAGCTTGCTGGCGATGAGCGTACGATCTTCCACCTACTGTTTAGTGCCCTGTACATTGATGATAGTTTTAATGAGATGGGCATCCATTTAAGCAGCATGTTTGATAAGTTAACACTCCTTATGGAGCTGCTCCTTTCTGGGGGGGCACCACTTAATCTTAACAAATGAGTCAATAAAACAACATGTAATGGAAACCTGGGCTTTTGTTGCAGTTTCATGTAATATTTCCCTTTTTTTTTTTGCTCATATGGTTAGAGAGTGATTTCCTCCACCCTTGTGCTGTTGGTCTTGTGTCTCAGCAGGGCTCCACTCTGATTGGTCCAAAGAGGAGTCTGTGACCTTTCACCTGCAGCTTGGTCAAGACTACTGTCTATCTGGATACAAACAGCAGAGTGTGTGAGGGGAGGAGACACTCACGCCTTTACTGGTGCGTACAGTGAATGAAACAGCAGGGGGGGGCGGGGGGGGGGGAGTACAGTAGCAGATAGTGGGCCCTGGTTTAATGGTAGATAAAAACAGGAAGGAAAAAACACTGAACGAGACAGAGGGGTGTGTTGAGAAATACAAAGAGAAAGAAGGATAAAAGAGAAAGAGAGTAGTTTCTGCAAATCCATCCAACTGTACATTTGCAAAAGTACCATTTACATGTCAGTTGTTTTTACAGCCTATTTTATCACCAATGTAATTCCCACTATGTCATGTCTGTCTATTTTTCTTTAGTGGAGCGCATTCCCATAGTTAACATGTCACTTTCCCCCACTATATCACACACGCGCACACACACACACACACACACACACACACACAGGGGTGAGGATTTAGGTTGCAGAGGTTATCTTATCTGGTGTGCAAACTGTGCAGGCATTCAGGGTCAAGCCAGGTAACCGAAACCTCACATGCCGGGTCGTTCATTCCTCATTTGGATGTGTAGCACATTAATCATGAGGTTGTTTTTTTTTTTTTTTGCACAAAGACACAGTGTCATCTAGTTGATTTGTGCTCCGTTTGTGGTTGATGAGTCTGATGGTGATGATCATGTCGAGCCAGACAGACAGACGACAGAAACAAACAGAAAGTGCATGTTTTTGCATACTAATGTGGCCGAGCACATGTGAAGGGCTAAGTGTCCTCTTACCTTAAGTATTTGTGCGTGCTTCTTTCCATGTAAGTACACTCAGTAATGCTTAGACCGGGCCCTTCTGGAGGGGGCAAAAGCAACGTGAACTAGACACTTCAGCAGACTCAAGGTGTCCTTTGCAGCTACAGCTGTCAGGTCTCAAGTGATGCACTGTCAAAAAGCAGGGGGATTACGCTAATTATTTTCTTTGCAGTCGCAGGAAGGTTTGTTATTGTATTATAATTCTGTCTCCAACACTCCCTATAATCCCCATTATCAACAGATTACCTCATTTGAAAAGAATTCGCAAAGTATTCCCCTCCTTTTTACCTTGGTCAGAGAATGAAATCAACATCTAGAAGTACATTAGGACACACACACACACACAGACAGATGTGTGTACTGTTCTATAGGCAGTGTGGGTCTAATTATTGAGATATGGATGGGGAGCAGGCGGCCGACTATTGTTGTCTGTGATGTTGGGAGGGCAAATTATGGCATTGAGTGAAGAGCAAATTGAATCCATTAGTTGAAACAATTGATGATTTATGGAGGGCAATCCCACAGCACACATCCTGGCGTCAGATGACACAACGATAAAATCATTCCCCCACAATCCCCTGTTAATCTGTTGTAAGTACGGCACAGTAATCTGCATAATGATCGCTCTGTAAATTCTACGCTTTATATCAGAGCGGTGATTTAAATGAGAGGTTAACCAGGGAGTCCAAAAAGTAGAAGTGCATGCAGAATACAACATGGTTGAGCATAATTGACATTATTATGTAGGTTATGGAAGTTATCAGACGGTTTCTTATTATTTAAAACTGAAGCTGCACTAATGAATAATTTTTTGCAAACAATGAACCAAATGACTTGGTGCAGAGTCCCTCAGAGTGACAATCACAAATTCAATGAGCTCCAATCTGCAGTCTCCCTGAACTCCATGTTGTCTTCAACTGTCTTTTAGCTCTTTGTATATTAGCTGTTTTGGTCCAGTTCTCATCAGATTCTTTTCCAAAGTGTCTAGCTGGTGAACATAGCGGGTCCTTTAGTATCATAAGAGCCAGATAGAGTACTTTTTACTGGTGAACTGGTGGAAAAAAACAGCTAAAAGAGGGTTAAATATTTGGCTTTCTGGTGGACACATGACTTCATTTAGTTTCTCATGGTGCTTTGTGCCTGGTAGATGTGTAAACAGACAACTGTTCACAGCACATCACAACAGCTTCACGAGGTTAAAGTGGGCACTCAGTTCATTCCTGTGCCTCCAAGTTATCAGAGATAAACTGAATGCAGCCTTAATAATACACATACAATATGAGTTTATCCAGAAGGTGTGATGTTACAAACCTGTGCTGAAACTACACAGCAGGACCGACTGTGGCCACACAGAGTGAAAGTCTTCAGCACCGCGTTGCCATTTAATAATGCCACAAAAATCAAATCAGACTGAAATCAGCTAAATAACCTGACTGCCAAATGATCAGATGTACAATAGCTGGCCGTTATGAAACAACAGACCTCTCAGAATGTGTTCACTGGCAAGTCCGAACTCCATCCAGAGCCAAAAAAGTTTTAACAACTAATAAGTCTCTAAAGTCTTTCATTCATCTCAATTTTGCTCATTTTTTTTCTTTTTCTGTTTCCTTTTTTGTCCTTTTATGGAGGACTAAACGCGGTATGTCAGTCTCTCATTTTGTCTTTAAAGCAGGCTCGGACGTGAAGAGCAGGCCAGGTTCACGAGGAGGTTGCCCTCCCGTAAATCTGTCGTCGCCGTGGCACACAGTAGAACCGGGCCGGCCTCCGCTGATTTACACCCTGCGGGGAATGATAGGCAGGTGGTCGGCCTGACAGCCTCCGTGTCTGGACGTCGTCGCCGCACCGAGCGGGCGGGCTTAGGCTGGGCTGGAGGGGGGAGGGGGGAGGGGGGGTGCGCTCCACTTGAGACTGTCCAGGGAGGAGGAAGCGAGCCAACAAAGCCCCTTTACAGTACGAGGCAGTGATGGAGGGCTGTGGGGGGGGCGGCAGAGGCCTCTGCTTTGACTCTAATGCTAACTGAGCTGGTGAGCCCCCCCCCCGCTTGTTCTCGGGGTGTGCGTTTGTGTGTGTGTGTGTGTGTGTGTGTGGGTAGTGAGAGAGCGCGTCAATGTGAGGAGTGCAACTGTGTATGTGGGACGTGTGAGAGTCTGTTTGAGGAGGTGGGGGCGTACGTGTGCATTAGCGTTAATGTGTATGTGAGTCCATCCTCCGGTGGGAGGGAGCGTGGGCGTTTGGGCGTTTGTGTGTAGGAGCGTGGTTGTTTGTGCGTAGGTGTGTACATGTGTGTTTAAGGTGTGTTTTCACTGTGCGTCTGCATATCTGTGTACATTTTGTTTCTTTCTACACCAGTGCATGTCATGAGTGAGAGGCTGTCCATGTTCATACCTGTGTGTGTGTGTGTTTGTCTGTGGGTGGGTTAGGGGACGTGTGAGGCAGATGCTCACATGCAGCAGATGCATGTTGATCTCACATCGGTGTGTGTGTGTGTGTGTGGGCTGACATGTGAATATGTGTATTCTCTGGAGGATGACTGTTTGTGTGCTTGTTTAAAATGTGCAGGGCTGGCGGTGCAGCCATCGTAGCGTTACCTCACTATTCCCACAACCAATTCTATTCACTTGTGGTTTTAACAAATTGGTGTCAGAGAGCAGGGATTAATTATGTTGTGTTAAAGCTGCATTCTGCATCCTACCATGTGCTCATCATCACATTTGATACACAGTATACAAAATCTGCACATGGTGACTAGTCTCATGTCAGGTCATGTTCTCAATTGGAGTTTGATCCAATTATTACCTAATAATTATCATCACTTTCAGACCAATTTACAGCCTCCATTCTTTTTTAACTTTTGAAAAAAATAATTGTTCTACTCAGAACTGCTGATTATTAAGAGCAGGTAACAACAGTAACACAGGCTCTGTGGACCTCAGCCTCACTGTAGTGAATTCTAAATGTGGACACAACCTTTATGAATTCATCTGTGACCCCCCCTCACCACCACCAGTATAGATAAGTAAATAAATATATAAGTAACCACCTGTTAAAGCTCAATGTCAACCACCATCTACTGCTCAATATGCTAAATATCATTCATAACTAGATATTATATTTTATGTATCTTTTGGCAGAAAAATCCTTCAAGTATGAAAAAGAAAGAAAACGAAAGAGACAGGATGTGTTGTATTTATTACTTTCAATGGAATATATATAGATATAATGAAAACCTGATTTTCTCATAGAAAAACTGCCACTGTTATTGCTACTCTTATTAAGTAAAAAGGTTTTTTGGAAGTTTTTCCGGACCCGGTTCGAGGGTCTAAGGACAGAGAGGGTCACAACTGTTCAGATTGTAAAGCCTCTGAGGCAAACAATTTGTGATTTTGGTAAATAAATAAAATTTGGATATTTGAATCTTAGCAATTACTCAAGTATGATGTTATTTTACACCATATGGCCAGAACTTGAAAATATAACCCAAGTTATAATAAACTGCAGTTTCCTTATCTATATAGTTTTCTGCTCACATAGTGCTTGCTTGTTCTTCTATGAATTATTTACACTATTTACATTATTAACATGAATTGTGGCATGATACATTAACAGTGCACAGAAACATGGTGTAGCTCAGAGCTCCAAAGTCAGTTAATCCAGCTCTGGTCAGCAGACTCAGAACCACTGTTTGTCATTTACAGTCATTATTACTCTGCTGAGTCCTTCACATCACCACTGCTTTCTGCCACATCTGACAAAAAAAATGGTCCTTTCGTGACAATACAGCCACATTTATAATATACAAGCAGCATTATAAGTCACCATGAACACTAACAAGAAATGACAAACTGAGGCACAAAAAAGATAATTATGCCTTTTAAAACATTGCTTTGATCTGTGAACATGATTAATTAACTATTAATGAGCACATCATGTTGGGATCAAAATATTTCTTTCCTCTCCGTATTTATGTGTTCGGTGTGGATGAACACGCTTCTCTGAGTCTGTGCTAGAATATTTATGCTCCTCCCATGGGGGGCGCTCTTGAGTCATAATCAGAAAAAAAATGAAGTGAGAGCAATTTTCTCAGACACACAAATGCGCTCACACACACACACACACACGGAGAGAGAGAGAGAGAGAAAGAGAGAGAGGGGGCCGTCTCCTGTCCTGCTCTCTCTGTTCGTGCAAACAGTGTGTACCTTACAGCCTCAGACAGTCAGGGAGGGGCTCCGTCATTGTGCTGCACCCAGCTGCATTGTTCGGATGTGTGACTGTTGGGTATAGCTGGCTTTCCCAGGGTCCGTCCTGCCACAGTGTAGACCCGTGCTTTTTGGTTCCAACGCATAGCCCCTTCCTGTCATTCACATCGGGTTCCTTCCTCCGTCCACCCCCCCCCACTCCCATCGCAAGAGTACCCACGTGTAAAGTCGGCCTCACATACTGACCGTTTATTATGGAAAGAGAGGATGGAGACAGAGTTTTAGGTCCGTTTGTCTGATGCAGTTCTGAAGATCAGGTACAGATGATCCATTTATTCTCCACTGGCTAAGTAACAGTAGACTGACATTTCACTGTGAAAGGGTGAGGTGTGCGCTGGAAAATAATTTCTTTATTGTCAAGGTTCCTTAGTGAGTGAACTGACCTAGAAATGTCTAAATGGAAGCCATTAGGGCTGGTTGGAATCTCTAAAAGTTAAAGAAAATGTGACATAGTGCTTTCGGTCCATTTTCCTTCAGCTGAGGAAACATGGGAGCGTGTTCTGTGAAAGGGGAGACAGAAAATGAGAGTAAACAAAAGAGAAGGACGTTAAAAATAAATGAAAGAAGAGACTGCAGTCCCAATTCTTTGCTTCAGCAAAAAAAAATAAAAAACAGATCAAAGTGGACATTGTCCTTTGACTCATCTCCGTCCCTGCATCAAAACTGTGTTTAAACAGAAACCACAGAAGATACAAAAATATCTAATTAAAATTCCTTTTTTCCCTTTTTTTAAAAAATTTATTTTAGCCTAGTATGAATTGTGTAATATCACTGGCCTTAAGTCTTTTAAATGAATGGGGAGTTAAATGAATGAACAGAGTGCTCTTAAAAATAGCCAGATCAGCATATTGGAAAGTTTAGGCTAACATTATACAGATTTGAAGCTATTCAGGTTTTTAATATTTATTTGTGTCAAACTAAGAAATATGTAATCAATCTAAGAATATGTAAATAAAATGTGCTAATTTGAAGAGCTATTCATTTACGTCATAACTGTCTTAAATTTATTGAAATGATTCTCCATTGTTCAGTGAATTTAACTGTTAAATTTGTTTTACATTTACTATCTCATGGGGAAGTAAATCACTTTGAATCAACGAGTCAACCTACATTCAATTATCTCACATTTGAGGCCAGCAGGAAAATTTTCACTTCTAATTTGAAGCAGCTTAAAACGATTTAGTGTGTGTGTGTGTGTGTGTGTGTGTGTGTGTGTGTGTGTGTGTGTGGATAAGTGGGATGACTGTTGGACTCCATGAAAGAATTAGAAGCACAGAGGACAAGGAAACTATGACGTCACAATACATATTCATTAAATCCATCGTCTTACTGACACTGAGTGTCTCTGTATTTGTTGTTTGATGTATCTCTGTATGTAAAACTGTCTCCTGCTCACCAGGTCCTTACACAGACTTTTTACATATTTTATGTGGTTGATCCTTGTTGTTTGGGGAGAAAGAATATTGCACAGGACACAAAACAGGGCCATAAAGACAAAGAAAAATCAGTTAATGCATCTTTAATATAAACCAATCAGTGTTTCTGGGAATTTTTACAATCACTGTTGTATATAAATAACAAAAAAAGAGAGAGAAAAATACATCAATGTGTGTGTGTGTGTGTGTGTGTGTGTGTGTGTGTGTGTGTATTGTAACACATGCCTGATAACACATACTGTCTGGGTCACCAGCGCTGGAGTCCAGTTGGGCAGAGTAACACTTCAACATCCGTAACAAGAGCTCCGGCTGAAGAGCGTCAGAGTGTGTGTGTGTGCTGCTGTGGAACAAAAGTGAAAAGCAAGTAAGCAAAATGTGGCAAACTTTTTAATTTGCTCCACAGGGTTCGCCAGGCAATTAGGAGCACGCTTGCTGATAAAACAAAATGTCCTTGTTGCGGTCCGTGTCAGTTCAAATGGAGAGAGGGATGGATGGACTGATGAGTCACAAACCCAGAGAGAGGAGGTGTGTTTGAGTCAGGCATAAGCTCTGCACTGGGATAACTGTGAGATTAAAAGAAAGAAAGAAAGAAAGAAAGAAAGCACAGATCCTGCTTCTCTTCTACAACGTGAGGCCAAACCAACCAAATAATGTTAATAACTGTCCTGCCCCTTTAACGCCATTGTTTCAGGAGGAAAAAAAAAACTCTTACGGTCCAGGCTCTTATCAGTGAGGTGTTCTCCTCCTGAATACAGACAAATACAGACTAGTTCCATATCTGCTCCAACACACTGGTCACTTTATTTAATCGGCCACGTGCCAGGCTGACCGGTGCCAGAACAGCAGGCCCAAAGTTAAACCCACAAAAAAAAAGAATGTGCAGATTTCGATGGAGACTCCCAGTTCAACTCTGAAGAGGTTTCGATTCAAAGTGGTTACGGAGCAGCCGAGAAAATAACTGACACATTTCACAGCAGCTAAACAGCGAAACCACGTCCTTTAACGAAACCTGTCAGAAATGTGCTCCTGGGCCGGGATGAATCACGGCTTCGCTTTTCGGGTGGTTTCATTCTCCCTTTCTTTTGATAAAAGCAGGGTAAGAGAAACTTCCTGCCTCTATATATATACCTTGGTAAAACAAACAGCAGTGTTTGTTGTGGCAGTAGAAATAGAGAATGGCATGTCTGTGTCTGAAGAAACTCTCTCTCTCTCTCTTTCTCTCTCAAGGTTTCAACACAGAGCTTTAGATAGGGGCCACGCTACAATGGTCACTTAAGGGCAGGTCTCTAAACACTTATTCAGTGAACACCCAATGACTGCCACCCTACAGTTAACACAAAACCACACCAAAGAACAAAACAGCAACACTGCATCATTTCTTTGATTTAAGTCATTGAACTGTGTTTCACTTTGGGCGGCGGGTCAAATAGTTCCATTTCTCTAAAAGAAAAATGTAGCCAGAAAGTAACCCTTTTTTAAAAAAAAAGGTAACCTTTAATTACTTTCACTTCACTATTGGTCGGCGTTTAAATAATTGAGGTGGAATTTCCGACTTACGGTAACAGGCCTCCCGAGTGCTGCTTTATCGATCATGTAAGCAGTCTAAGTTTGTTACCACTGATGCTCGGCCTCCGCCTCGCCACGGCAATGAGAGGATGAGAGAGAGAGAGAAGAGAAAGGTGCACGTTTGGTAGAAGAAGTGGTAATAGCTGGGTTTGGGTCCTTAACGCGTTTAATTGCACCTGTAAAGTTTAACAAGCCAAAAGGGTCTGAGGCCGATGATCACCAAACGTAATTAAACGCCACCGTGAACATTTTGTGGAGAAAAATAAACACATCCTACAAATTTATCCTTTAAATGTGAAGTTCATGGTGACGATCATATCTAATCTGTGACGACATGAAATCTTAAATGTAGTGCCATGTGAATGTATGCAACATCCATAACAGTGGGAAAGGTTGACCACCAGCAGAAGACCTATGAAATGTAACGTTTGAGGTGAGCGTTCAGGTATGGAAGTCTAAAAGACAGTATAACGTCATCCTGAGTGACAAAATCTATTGTGTGTGTGTGTGTGTGTGTGTGTGTGTATTAGCTCCACATCCATTAGACTCCTCTCCAGCATCACCCTGCTCTTCACGCCCGTCGCCTCTGCAGCGTCTCCAGCTGTGTTCGATTATCTAGTTAGCGTCTGGTTCTTTTCCTTTATTTGCCTGACAATCTAAAGCGTTTTACACGCGATAAGGAACGGGAACCGGCGCTATTTAACACACTGTCTACGTGTTGTGTGCCATTTACTGGCTGCTTTGTCTGTTGTATGTTTGTCTCCTGGAGTCCAACCCACGAGGCACGCTGCTTCACAACACTATTTGATGAATCTGAGCTAGATATCAATGAAGGAGGAGGACGTAGTCACGTATGTTGTCAGAGTGCCTGAATATGCTGACAACAGTGTCTCCCAAAACATCCTTTCTTCACTAAATTGATGTTTTTGCACACAGCAGTCTACTAAATTTTAGTCAGAAAAATCTCAAACACGATGTGTCTAACCACGTCTAATGATGACACTGGATCGGCCTCCTCCTCTTGACTTTGGGGTTTCCTTCATTTTATTCTGGTGCCAGCAGCTGCCACTGAAGGTGTGCACTACGATATAAAGACGCTGTGCACATTAAGTGTTTATCAGAGACTTATGAAAGATTTTTAAAGCCATGTAGTCTGGATTCACTTTGTCACACAGGAAGTTGTGATATGAAGTTGGAGCCATCATGGCTGATTGTGGGCCCATTGTGACTGGCAAACTACTCATGCCAGCACCAGTCATTTACAACAAGCAGGGAGTATAAATGGAAAAGGTTTAGTTTCTTACTCTTTAGAATACTTAAGTATTTAGTAATTAAGTGAACAAACCAGGTATTAGACAGGACCACAACCTCCCTGTGTGTTTCAAATCCATGGGCATCTAATTTTTTTGTGTGTTTATAATTTATCCTCATATTCAAATGTCAGCATCTTTTCAAATGACTGTGAAAAGCATAAATACAAGCTCCTGAACTTAGACCTGTTTCTATTCTGGATCTTTTTAGGATAGATGTTGATGAATTCTCAATAAATCACCCTTACAACTGCCTCTGTACAGTATCTCATATTTATGTCCCCGTGTGCAGACAGATGTCCCCCGGCAGCGTCCCGACCGGTCTTATCATTCAGTCAGGAGTGTGTGACGGGGGCCGGGTCGCGGGGGAGGACGTGTAACTCATTTCCAGATAATGGCGGGGTTCTGTCTCCCCTCGCCGCCGTAGCGGGCCCAATTCACCGACTCATCAATCCACTCGCAGACGCACCACGCCCCCGGCAGCCCCCTGTTCACTTATCACCCCAAAACTACCACAGTGCACTCTAAATAACTGCTTTCCTGCTCTAATCTGTTCCAATCCCCCACAATGCCTTTCTTAGTCTGCACCAAGTCCTTTCCCATTTTTTTCCCCCCACATATTTTAACAGAGCCTCCCATGATACAGGCTTTGTGACAAAGGACCAAATGTTTCCCCCCCCTCCCCCTTTCAGCTACTGCACATGGCAGCTTATTTGTACCCGAGACGTGTGGCAAATGTCTCGCTATGAATTCAGAAGTCGGCCGGTGGAGGAGGGATGGACTGAGGATGGTGGAGGCAATTTGATCTCCATGGGTGGTCCCCCCCCCTGTTTAAACTGACCTTGAGCTTAATGAGGAAAGCTAACAAGCCTCTGGATTACAGGAGGGGAAAAAAAAAAACGGAAGGAAAATATGCAGATGTTTTCGGTCGCTGGTCTTGGCGGTGTTGGTTGCCCGGCGGATCCCGGAGCGAGCGAGTATGACGGCCACATCAGGGGGGAATGTTACAGCGGGTCTACGGTTACCGTAAGGCCGAGCTGCACTGCCACTTTGCGTTTGTGAGCGGCTCTGAGCAGACACCCTACTTTGATTAAAGGTGTTTATACTGGCCATTTGATCCGGTGTGACAATAGGCCGGGGTCCGACCCAAACCCGAAGCCAAACATGCCCTAATGAGGACCAGGCCGGGGCCAGTCTCCCTCTCCTCTTTAAATGTGACATTATGAATCAGGCTCACGAGTCCTGACAGAAATAGCCTGCGCTCACCGGGTCACTTGTTTCTTTCCCCCCCCCACTTTCTTTGCCCCTTTTCCCAATGGTCAACCAGAGAATAATCTGAGGTGGGCCACTCCGAGGGGGTGACTGGATCATTTCGGACCACAAGCGTGCAATGACCCCTTTATTTGAGCGACAAAGCCTCAGGGAGAGGTGATGCAATCAGGAAGTGATGCAGGAATTAGCAACATCTAACATTACAGCGCCATTGATCCGGCAGCTTTTGAAAATGATAGTACGGTGAGACGTAGTAATTTGTTATGTGTTGTAGACTCTCAACCAAACCTGATATTTGACATCTGCTTCTTTTCAAAGATTTCATACTCTTTCGCTGGAGGAATGAGAAAGGGGGAAATGCACACGAGGTTCAGGAATGTTTCCACGACCAGTGATACTTGAACTCGAGCCTCGCTAGCTTTACTAGCACGAATGCCCACACGAACAGAGCGGCGGAGGCGGTAATAAATTAAGAGAGAGTAAAAATTCGCTCGTGTGGATTTCACTTCCCCATCCTGTCGGCCCGGCCTCACATCAGACTCACGCCAGTCGGCCGCAGCAACATGAAAATGGTGTTTAAGTTGGATGAATTGACGAGAAAGAAAAACGGGTCATTATCAGAGTCAGGCGTGTGTCTGCAAATCTGTACAAACTCACTGCACCCAACCCTTGGTGGTTCCTACACCACAATGATATATCCAACAGTTGTAACCCTATACCCGATGCAGAGCCCGCTGCAGGACAAATTATCTCTCTTGCAGTGATGTCTAATGCGTTTTTAATAATATATTCGCCTCATCAGCATCTCACCTCTCAGGGCAGGCTTGTATACTCTAAATGGGCAAAGGAAGAGGGGGCCAGACAAATAGCTTTTAAGAGATCTTAGTGAGGAATGATGGTGGGGAAGACGTATGGCTCAGCAAAATTAGATCCATCCTGGAAAAAAAAAAAAGTAAAACTTAGGCTGAAAGTGTGGAACTTACATTAATTCAGAAGTAATGTATGAGAAGAAGCAGCCTTGTGAATCAGCACTGGTCACTTTTTTTTTCTTTTTACATGCCATACATGTGTTGGATGCTTGAACCTTGTTCCCAAAACAATTTATCTGTAGACTCCTAAACTGACAACCCATATATTCTCAGATTTGTTAAATTGCAATAGTATATGTGCTGAAATAAAACGCCACTGGGAATAGTCTTTAATACAATAAACATGTTTTACTATAGGAATCGTTCACACTCAACTGCAAAACATCCACCAACAGCATATTTATTATTCACTGATGCTGCATAAATGTTCATGTTGTTCCTTGTCTGCTGGATGAGATAGACTGATGGGAAAAAATAAAGCTAAGGCAGCTTTATAAGGTTATTACACTTGTTACCACTCCAGGGTGGCCCAGAAGTAAAAAAACAACCAAAAAAAAATCAGTAACTGAAGGTAAAGGGGTATAACTGTCTCTGTCTAAAACTGAAAATGTAAATGGTGAAGTGCCAAAGGAAGGTTTTGCAGGTCCACCAATCGCACAACAACCTAGACTGGAAAAAGAAAATGTATACACATTTTATATATATATATATATATATATATATATACATATATATATATATATATATATATATATATATATATATACATATATATATATATATACATATATATACATATATATATATATATATATATATATATATATACATAACCCTGCCTGCCAGAGTTGCTCTGTGTCTTTGTGTTAAATTTTGCTTATTTCTTTAGTTATATATTTTTTTTACTTTTTACTTTTTCTGCACTTTTCTCCTGGTTCTGATCGTGTCTGGAGTACTTTTATCATGCCGGTCCACTGTCCTGGCGGAGGTGTTTACACAAGGGATCAGCTGATCGCTCTCCATCCCTAGGGAGCTCAGAAGGAAACATCGGGGATGCAAAGCAAAGAGGTGAAGGGCAAAGAGGAGGTACAGATCGTACCTTCCATCTATTATTATGGGGAATGTTTGGTCACTGGCAAAGAAAACAGACGACCTAGCGGCACTCAAGAGGAGTCAGTTTGTGTTTCAGGAGGCCTCGATCATGTGCTTCACTGAGACTTCACTCCGCAACAATATACCGGACTCTGCTGTGAGTTTAGCCAGCTGTCACTGTATGTGGGTGGATAGGAGTTGCAGAGAGAGTGGCAAGAGAGTGGGAGGAGGCGTCGCGATTTACATGAACAACAAACAACAAACGGTGCAAACCCCCAATACATCACGGTGAAGGAGCGAGTTTGCAGTCCGGACATGCTGCAGTAGGTCTCCGTCCATTTTATTTACCCCGTGAGTTCTCACGCCATCATTCTCTGTGTTTACAATTGACTGATGTCATCACCTCTGTGACCATCGGACTTCAGACTCAGCATCCTGATGCCTTCATTGCTGTTTCTGGGGATTTTAACCATGTCAGAATACACTCAACCCTGCCCAAATTTAAACAGTTTGTGGACTGCAGAACGAGGGAAAACAAAACACTGGATATGCTGTCTGCTAATGTGAAGGAAACATACAGCACCATAGCTCTCTCTTCCTTGGGCAAATCTGACCACAACCTAGTTTACCTCAAGCCCCAGTACACCTCTGCAGTCCAGCAGCAGCCAATGATCACAAAAATGGTATGAAATTGGCCACATGAATCTATGGAGACCCTGCAGTGTTGTTTTGAGGCAACCGACTGGGACATTTTCTGTGATGCACATGGAGAGGACATCCACACACTCATGGACTGTATTACGGATTACATTAATTTCTGCATGGATAATATAGTTCCCACTAAATCAGGCAGCCCTAAATAGGAAGAAGGCTGCCTTCAGGAAGGAGAATTGGGAGGAAATGAGGAGAGCACAGACTGAGGTGAGGTACAAGATCAAGGAACAGTACAGGAGGAAGCTGGAGAGCAAATTGGCCCAAACCAACACCAGGGAGGTGTAGAATGGGATGAAAAGCATCACAACATTTTTCAACTGAGCCTGAGCATGATGGTTGTTCCTGCTCTGTGGAAAACAACATGCCTGGTCCCAGTGCCGAAGAACATCCATCAAACTCACACAGCGACTTTTGACCTGTGGCCTTGACACGGCATGAAGTCACTGGAGAGGCTGGTCTTAAAGCACGTCCCATCAGTGGTCCAGACCGCTTACAGTTTGCATACCAGCCTGGACAGGGCAGACAACGCTGTGAGAGTCATGTTCTTTGACTTCTCCAGTGCTTTTAACGCAATAAGACCTGCTC
>JAOXYL010000052.1:22989134-23000851 GCA_028564955.1 Terapon puta
GTGTTTACTATCAGACAGCCAATTACTGCAAATATAAAACTATGTTATGGATGTTGGCATCTGCTCATATCAGACATTTTGACACGTTTACCAAACCTTTGTCTTACACTTCAGCATCCCAGTGATAGAGGTTATTGTAGCTTTGTTATAATCTTGGCAAGACTTCCTTGCACAGCGGGATGTGGTAGGACTTTCTTACCTTTCCTTCTTTGATGCTGGGTCTGTTTTCACGTAAAATATAATGAAAATAAATAAGCATATGCTGACCTTATGAATTACTTATAGAACAAATACTCTGTTGGGTTTCCTGTTTATTTAGCGTTCAGAATGTCATTGCACAATACAGGAAGGCGTTAGCATTGTAATGTATAAAACGGCATGAGAGGACTGATGTGTTACAGTATGGTGGAGCGTGGAGTTCAGAAATCTCACAACCTTAGATAAAAAGCAGCTTTGTTTTCTGGTTGAACAGCAGAGGACATGTCTGACAGAGGACAGCTGGGTGAACAAGCTGTTGCTGGTGGGTGTAGTCTTTTAGCATCCTTTGGACTTTGTGCAAGCATCTCACCTCGCTGATATCACTGATGCTTATTAGAGGGGCATCACTTGCTGCAGATCCCTCCTGCAACAAATGTTTCCCATTAAGATGTTTACTTATGACCCTCTTTAAAAGTTAGCATGATCTTGGTATGGGAGGGTTTACCTCTTCAGTTCCCCTCAGGAATACAGTTGTCTCTCAGCTTTCTTTACCGAGGTGGAGATTTGTGACGTCCATGACAGATTCACCCTGAGTCCCGCAAACTTAAAACTGTTCATCTTCTCCACCTCAGGTCCTCTGATATGAAGGAGTGTGTGCCTGTGCCTCCACTTTCCATAACATTAGCAATCACATCATGGGTATTGATGACACTGAACAGTAATACAGTTCACGCTGCAACTTTGTTAATCTCCTCACAAATGAAGTCTCATTGTTTGATGAACTCTGCAGAGGGTAAATGTACATGCATCGAGCCCAAATGACACTAAAGACAACAGCCATGTCAGCGTCAGCCTGTTTACACTGCTGTCATCTGGCAATGCCTGTAGAAGAATTTGCTGTAGCACCATCCGCCTACAGAGCCATGTCTTTCCTGAAGCTGTGAGTCTCCTCAGTTCATAAAAGATATTAATCCCATTTGGCGACGGGCACTCCTGCCTTTGTAGCCTGTGATGTTCTGGATCACCTGCCACACGTCTTTGATGTGGCTGGTGTTGAAGTCTGTCCTGATCCCTGCACTTGCTGCAAGTTGTAAGTCTGACTTTACTAGTGTTGTACACCTTCTTGTCACCTGACCAAAAGGCTCTCACCTCTTCATTCATCAAGGATATTTATGAAATTTTTCTGTGATCAACACATGATCACAATGTTGCACATATATAATGTCACTTATGATGTAAAGCCTTTAAGATTGTTGTGATTCACCCAGGCACCTCTGAACACAAAATCGTCCTGCAATAGTTTTTTTTTTTTCCTGATAGTTTGACCCTTTTAATCAGCTGTTAAAATGCTGAAAGGCAAATGATGTCCAATAGGCTAAGCAGAGTGTTGTTTTCTGACTGTGCAGAGCTCAGTTTGCTCCTGATGACTCTCGTGAGGAGCATGCTGGGTAGTGGAGGAGCTTTAGGTTCACACTGGATTAGTTTGGCTCTTAACCCGGCTCCCTCCTCCCTCCTCCTGAGGCCACTGCACCACTTGCACAGGCGTTTGGTCTGGTTGGTGTATGTGGTGCTTCCTGTCTTCCGTCAGGTGCATGGGACAGCGGGCTGCAGGAAGATGATCTGCGAAGACGAAATATTGGACAGACTGACCAGTAATAGATCTATTATTCTTCCTTTTCCTCCTGCTTTTCTTAATTGGTATTCTTTTCTTTTGTGTAACCTGTGTTGGTGGATGGACACTTCGCTCGTTGCTTGGTTGTTTGGTGGTTGTATGTCTCAGAATGCCTCAGAAAAAAAAAAAATTCCATACTTTCTTACTTCTTGCTCGATCGAGTTGCTCATTGTGGAGTTTTACTGGCTCGGTGGAATCAGACAATGCTTATCGTTGAGCTCTGCCAGAGAGAACTGGCTTCTGTTCACATCCTCGTTTGCACCGACTTTGCATTATAAGCAGTCACACCACTTTAATTATTTTCCTCTTTATAAGATTTCCTCCACTTTATGGCCCAAATTTAAAAGACGTATATGCATATATAGAGGAGATAACTGCTTGTCCTCTGTGTAATATGTGAACCTTAGTGTGTTTGTCTGCGTGACTACAGCCTGAGCTTTACTCTCGGTTAGGGTGCTTTAGTCCTGTGTTAAATCAATCCTACACACAACATCCGGCAAGCCGATCGAATTGTTCCCAAGGTATGGTTAAGTCATTCTCTCTGAGAGGGATAGTGTTTCCTGTGATCGTGCTCCGAGATCTCCACGCCCGACTTTGAAAGGTCCTCTTCTGACAGATCTCTTTCCATCAGATTTACAGATTACCCATATCCTGCTTCAGCGTCTTCTTGGCACCGTAAACAAGTGCAACTGAGGAACAGCTGTCTGCGACCAGATCAATGACGTCTGCCTGTTTGTCATAATGTGGTGGCTTTCTTTGTCTGGAAGGTCTATTGTTTGTCACGCATCCTCACCAGCACTGTGACAGTTCAGTGGGAGAATTTGTGGGTTTGATGAGGACCTGAGATCTCATTTATAAAACACTTCTTTGAATAGGATCCATTCAAATAGTGTCCTTGTGTACAAAATGACACCCACATTTCAACCATAAATGGCCAATGCAAAGCACCTCATGTGTGCTGATGCATAGAAATGAACTTGATAAACACGTGATCCCTCCTAACCACTCCTCCGTAGTCCTCCAGCAGTGTCAATCCATCCGTCACCACAATATTTAGAAGAAGTTTGTTTTAGAAGTTTGATCGGTGAACACTATTTATTCATTTATTTATTTTTACTGGTGAACTTGGCCTGCATAATTGTTGGAACTCAATGTGGAGTGCAAAGATGGTCTTTATACGTACAGTCGAATCATATTTGGTGATATATGCACAGTACTAGAAGATAGAAGTGAAAACGACTGGTGCTCTGCGATTCTATAATGCTATTTGATCACAACCAATGATGTCTTGTCTTGTTAGCCTAGTTAATGTGGTTAGGGTGAAAGGGACTTGTTATACTTATAGCTTGTATTAGAGAAATGTGAGTCCGGCTTTCCTGAATCCTGCCCCCTTCATCACCTCCTGGTATTCAAAAGCCGTGCTGCACTTGTCAACATACAGTCCAGCCATGTCCTCTGTGCCCGGGGTGGGGACTGTGACATGGAGACAGTGCTAATGAAATAGTGAAATGAATTTAAGTTCATATTTGTATCTTTTACAAGTGAAATGAACTGTGTGAGAAGTATCATTACACGTATAATGATGCCTCTCATATTTCATTTCAATATCAATCTAATTTTCAGATTACCCTGTCAAGTTTGTTTTTATAGGTCAGATTTGTGCAGATGCAACAGTTCTGAATGAAACCCCAGGTCTGGTGTGGTGAGCAGTGAAATCTCTTATTTTGCATTTTGTAAATGCAAGGTTTCAAGGTCGATGCGAAAACAATGTTACGGTAAAAAAAGGAAACTCGGAGCTGTGTTACCCTTTGATGTCCTCTGTCATATTGTATCAGTATTAGTTTAGTACTAAAGTACTGGTTTTCTAAGACTTTTTTATACTGATGATGATAGAAATAACACTAAGATTGAAAATCTGCCTGCCATGGTACCATCAGTACCAGTCAGCACTGGTCATATATCGCTCATTCTGACACCACTGACCCCGTGTTTGTGCAGCTCTTTTTTGTGCAATCATCAATATGAGAAGCAGAAAACTGAAAACACCCTGAATAAGGGATGACTTATGTTAACGCAAAATGCCTTCAGACTGACAGTACTGGCACAAACAAACACGACAAAACATAAGTGAACAATTTGTGTTTCAGTAAGCAAGATCATTTGGACAGAGGACAATACTCGTAACATGACTTTATTGTAAACTGAAAAAGATTTGTGGGCCCCTGCTTGCTAGTCTTACAAACTTATAATTAAAAATAATCAATATCTACTAAATTGTGTGATGATTGTACAAACCCATTGATTTGTGGAGTAATGTTCGGGACTGGTGGTGTCCCCCACTGAATGATTTCAAAATGTGTCACATGTGGTTCATCTCTGGTATGAAGCAAATCATTTCGTAATAATTGGACAAACAATATATGATTATGTCATGTCACACCCATTTTTTGCATTTGTAAACACTTATGTGGATGTAGCTTTGTGTTGATTGGCCCAATGATTGACTTTGGTCTGTTTAAGGTCCTGAGCTACAGTCTTTTGAAGTTCATATTTTGGACACAAAGTCACAACAAGCTTTATGCAGCCTTTGATACGTTGGTCTAATAATAATCAACAGAAACATTGTATTACAGGATAATATAAGAGAGACCGAGACCTCAGTGCTCTAAATTAACGAGCATTCTGAATTGAATCTTAATCCAGTGGGGAGACAGTATGTGTGTAATGTGGGACCTAATTAGACATGATAAAATGTCTTACATCAGCCAGTCTAGAAGTCTGTAGATGACACAGAGATGACTTAAAGTGAAAAGAGAGGTACATAAATTTAAGTCAGGAGAAGTAAATAATGTAACAAAAAAACAATGGGAGTTTTTGCTCCACACTGGTAACAACAGGAAGTGGTCAAGACTCAAGGCCTGTTCAATAACGTCTGGGTGCTCTGCATTTGAACTCACCACAGACCCAACACATTTCATCACCTCTGGGAACAGGCTGGAAGCACCTCGGTTAACTCTGCAGAGATCTGCAGGAAATTACCGCCCATCAACTCCTTGAACTGAGGTGAAATCTTTATCAGACTAAACGAGGAGAATAACTGTACATCGTTCAGGGCAACAATCAGGCCGAGGGAAATACGGGAAATACGAGGCTGGAGCCGCTGTGGCCAAACCTACTGAAAAGGTCCTGTTTGAGAGGCACGTGGAAAAAAAGTCATATATTCACTTCAGTTTGATCGTGTCAAGCTCATCAGTTCCCATTGTCATTACACTGCACTTTTATCCAGAGCAGCTTACAAAAACAACATTCAGCCATGTGGATGCATGTAAGAAAAAAATGTGAGAAACTTAGAACTTCAACTTCATCAAATGAGTTGAACTGATTCATAAGCACTGTATCTAGACACAAATAAATTGTTTCTTTCTTTTTTTTCTTTTTTAATCTATGGACTGGTTTTGTCTGTTAAGTGCATTTGAGAACAGATTGAAAGTCCGTTGAGTGCATTTAAGACAGCTGGTTTGCCGTCATTTCTCCCAAAACCTTAGAGACAGTTTGGAAATAGGCCTGTAGTTTTTAAGCCGTGAAGAGATTCACATTTATTATCTGCCATACAGCTTTTTTTAAAAAACACGCTGGGACATGGCCAGATTGCAGGCAGCTATTAATGACAGAGACCAGGCCGGCAGACTCAAGGACATTTTTAAATATAGATGTTGGTAAATGTCAAGGGGACCTGGGGACGTTTTACACTCACCAACAAATGTGAGCTGCATCTTAAAGTGCAAGAAACTTTTGATAGCACATCAGTGGAAAGACACAGTAAAAGAAATAACATTATTTGAAAAAATATTAATAGACAGAGAACATCAGTATAGATATTTTTTTCCCTTTCTTTATTTTAATCTTGGTGTGACTGTGCAGGTGTAATGATACTCTCCTCTAACTTTCTGACCCTCAGGTCGCCTGACTGCAAAATAATCCTCTTCTCCACCCATTTAAAAACCTGGAAGTAGCACATAATGTGACACTGTTGGTCCCCCTTTTCCTAATTACCAGCTTCCTGTTTACTTATACCTGCAGGTAGACCACCACTGGGTAAGACTGTTGCTTATTGGAACATAAAATATCTTGGCTCACACACACATCCACACACACAATGGCACATTTAAGTTGTCCCTTTCATTAACCATCCAAGTCCACGGATGGTTGCATACTCCACACGTTTTATTCATCACTTTCACCCTCTCTCTCATTCACTTTCTCAACAATGGGGGTCTGGGTAGAAGACCTCCACTGGCCCATTTCTGGGAGTGGCCTGCTTGGTAGAATCCGAGTCCAGGGGTCAGTCTCCAGTAAAACTCAGGATGAAAGACGAGAGGGAGGAAGGAGAACTGGGAGGGGTTTGAGGTAGGACCTTCCCCACACATGTGGAGCACTGTAAACGTCCGAGGCCACGCACACATGGTCAGAATTAGGTCTCAATATGTCTGGCGGCTGACTGTACGAGGCTGTGTCATAAAGGATTACAGTGAAGTAGGAGTGATGCAGCGAGGCTATACGACTCCAGCTGAAATTGTACGGGGCAAAGGGATTGAGGAGGTTGGTTTGAAAATGTAATTTGTCACAGACTACCTGCTTAAAACTCTAATCTGCAATACGATACAGCACAATGGGATGCAGCTTTACTTGTCCCCTCGGGTTAATTTATTTCAATGAAAACTCACTGCAGCATACAATATTGCACAGTTACAGGTGAAGCAAAAAGTGAAACTCCGCTGTAGACTGAAATTATTTGATGAGTTTAAATAATAAAATAAAGCTTACTGATTTCCATTTGGACATATCTGTTCTCCTTTAACTCTGCTGGTCCTCCGCAGCTGCAAAAATGCTTCTCTGCGTCCTCCAGCTAATCTCAAACTGTGTCTGTCTACGTTAGCAGGCCCTGGGTTTTAAGCTTTTTTCTCTGAAAACAGTCATGCTGGTAAAATGGGAGAAGATTGCTACCTGCTAAACATGCTGCTGAACTGTAAAGATAAGTAGTTAGTAGGAGCTATGAACGTTAACAAATCAGTTAGTTATAACTGATTTGATCTAAAATGGAGCCAGCTTCACTTGTGGATGGAGAGCCACTCAGTGGATACAGGGCTGAACTATGAGGTAATCATTTTCCATTTCTAATTGAATTGATTGACTTTAGATGAGGATGTGGCCACCCAAATAAACCAGTCAGACAGAGACAGGCTAATAGCTCTCTGATTAACATTCATGACTTTCTCTCAGAATGACAGATATAGGGAAAGTTTAACGTGAGAGCAGAGTGTGCAGGTCCCACCTTTGTCTATATGCAGGTGTTGTTTGGCATCGCTTTGACTCAGCAGTAAATCTGCCATCACACAACACCACATGTATGACAACAGGGTTTTCCAACCACTTTTGTGTGTCTTTTAAAGAATTCCTTTTTAATATCTGCACAGATTACAGCCTCGCTCCTCTTACGACAGCTTGCAATGAATTCAGTTCCCCTGCTCTCGAGATATTACATGCTTATTGTCAGCTCAGTGTGCCTGAGGTTTTGTCGGATTTCCTGTAAGTGTGTGTTGCGTTTCAAACACAGCATCTGGCTGAGCTGCTGAATGAGATGAAATGCAAATTTTGCAAGATAATTCAGGCACACCTGTGGAGCGCCTTCGTGCAGAGACTCAGAAGATATAAGCATGGCCCCACATGCATATACAGTAGAAGAACATTAAGAGTATTTATAGCATCTGCTTTGAAGGATAGGTCAGATTTTAATACTATGACTTGAACAGTCATGTAGCAGGATTCAGCTGTTTCAAACAGCCAAATGACAGAATTTGCCCGTCTCTATTGCTTCTTAGTCAAGTTTACCAGAAATTGTCAGGTGTCAATAAATTATTGATTAAAAAAAATATACAATTTAAAAATAGATATAGCTAATAAGTATTGCATTAAAGAGGAACTCCACTGATTCAGTGCTGTGGGGACCGGGGGGCCCCAGGGGGAGCTGGGTGAAGTCTATTACCGTATTTTCCGGACCATCAGGTGCACTGGATTATAAGGCACAGTATCAATAGACAGGTCTATTTTCATACATAAGGCAGTCGGTTTTCTGAGAGTCTCCTGACTATGGAAGCCGCAATGTTCTGACAACCCATCAAGCGGTGCAGCTTCGTAGTTTACCAAAGTCACACTAAAACATGTTTTTGTGTGACGTGTGCCACATAAAATCAGTTTGAGGTCAGTAAGCGCAGACAGAATTAATACATAAAGCAAATCGGATTATAAAGTGCAGTGTTGATTATTGAGAATAAAGGATTTTAAGTGTGCCTTATAGTCTGAGAAATACGGTACATGGACTCAGTCAATGTTCCTTGAGTCAGCATCAGCTGAACCTTCAGGAATACTGAAAAATAAAAAAAAAAAAAAATAAAAATCTGGGGCTGAGGAGTCATAGAGAAGTGAGTTTACCAGATCTCAGCTCACCTCTGGAGCCACGACTCAATTTCCCTGCTGTGGGACAAATAAAGGAAATCTGAATCTGAATCTGGACACACCCAAACATCTGTCAGCAGCCCAGCTGCATTATGGGCAATGTACAATGCACCAGGTTTTGATAAGGACAAATGGAGGATGGAAATGGCAATATCTCACTTCTCTCTTTGCATTATTATTTATCCTCTGTCCATCAAACGTCCTACAGTGCTTAAGGAGTCTTTTTTATTTATTTTCTTTTTTTCCATTTTAAATCTGACATAAATTTTCAGTGGCCGACAAAACTCACCAGAAGGACACAGATAAGACAAAAAAAACTTTGGGTTTTTGGGTTTTGAAATTCAACATTCATATTTTCTGAATCAGCCTCTTCAGCATCAACGTTTGACCATATCATTTTCCAATAAAGTTTTTAGTTTTTAATGTGTTGTCTGGACAGTAAGGAAAACCTTTTGAGGATTCAGTTCTAATGATTCTGACTATTCCAATCTCAACATTTGCAAAAGTGTACTGGTGCAATTATACTGACAAACTCCCACCCCCTCAACTTAAAACTGATTAGAAGCAAACCAACATGAGATGCGAGAAGGTGGAATTATTCTATTGTTTTATTCTCCTCACTGCAAAACAAAGCAAGAAGAGGAAGAAGAAGAAGGAGAGGAAGACGACCCTTTATTAGTCCCTCAGTGAGAAAATTTACATTTACACATTTACAACAGTAAGTCACTGATCAGTCACTGCAATGAACTGAAATAAAGCACTAATAATAAGTAGAAAGGAGGAGTGTGAAGATGTGTATGAGGTGTGCATATCTACTGCATTACATGGGCATCTGTGTGGCTTATCTCTTTCTATGTGAGTGTGTGTGTGCGGGGCCATGTCTGTGAATACCCCCCACACCCTCCCCCTTGTTTAATCAGCCATTTAATCAAACTGCAAGGTCAAACAGCAGAACAAGCAGGAGGAAGCTGAGTGGCTCCACTGGCTGAAGTTTAAGAGTCACTTTAGCGGCTCTGTCACACATCGTTGGCATGTGGATAGGAAAGAGGATTGTACTCTCTGTTTACAGCTGCGGCTGCATTGATTTTCTTCTTATAAGTGGAACTGCTGTTCTTAACAGCTTGAGTAATCAGTAGCCACATTTTACAAGCATCCATTCATGCATGTTTCGGGTACGTGCTGTAATCAGGAGTAAGATTCTGTCACAGGATGACTTCCAGTCTACACCGTGCATCTTCACCCATTAAGTGGAAAATAGCAATACCAGTTTGACACGATTAACAATTCAGGATGTCTACTGACAGATCAGTAAATGTGAAGACTAAGATGCCAAATCGCTGCTACTCAGAGACAGGATTTTTTTTTTTTCATTCCAACCATATTTTACTTTTTGTTGTGACAATTGCGAAGTAAACTGCCAAAATATGCTGTTCTCCTTACAAAAGACTCCACCAAGACTGTGTGGGTCGGTGCCTATGAGTAGACAATGCGGCATTGTGTGGCATCCACTACATTATGACTGAGCCCGGCTGGTAAACAGGTCTGTATAATGCCATATTTGATCGCTCCGGTTCTGTAATAACCGGGTCACTCTGCAGTTTAGACCAGGTATAATCCCTATGATTAAACCCTTTCTCTGCATAAAAAAATAAGACTACTGAAGAAATATGTAAGTCGTCAACATAGCTGTCATGTCTCTTGTGTTGTACGTGTACTCTTCAGTGTCACTACACGCCATTTAGATGATTGAGGGGAGTCATGACGACTGGCGGTCGTGTAAACACATCTGTCTACTGCAAACCAGGAATTGTAGGACATGTTAATGCAACCCGACAACCGTGGATCAAAGCTGGCACTGCCTTTGATTGCATTTAAGCTTCAACCGTTGTTTAACGTCGTTGGTCAGCTCTTTCAGGCTGCATGAGCTGAAACAGAGGGGGCCAAACAAATATCACGCTCACATTTTAAAATTACAAGCACCTAGCAGGGGTGAATGGATCGCCCCAATGAATGTGTGTAATGTGCTGCCAAAATGGGAAAAAAAAGATGATGTAACAGATGCAAATACTTTCTGCTGACTTAAAAAAGCATCAAAGATCCATGAAGTATTAGAAATAAATACCGTCAGAGGAATGCCAGATAGAGAAGTGGGGAGAGACATGGAGATGTGTTTAAAGAGGACATTTAACAGAAGGCAAAGCCAAGAAGCTGTCCTACAGTTTATGAGTCAGAAGAATGAAGATAACCAGTTCTGACACCTATCTGGAAGACGGTGTTGGTAACACACACACACACACACACACACACACACACACACACACACACCAAGAATGCAAGCATTCACCATTATGTATATGCAATCAGTTGTTTCACTTGTTGTTTGGCCCAAATTGTCCACCCAAACCAAAGTGACTCAAACTACCTGTAGTTGTGCACGTGCTCATCAAACAAACTACGATCAGGGAGAAAAACTCGACTGAGAAACAGTCGTTCTTCAGTTGGAAGAGGAGGTGAGTATTGAATTGTCGGTATTTCAGTGGCGTTAGAGGAGCCAAACTGACACCATGCACACACATTCACACGCCCAGAAAGGATTTAGTTCATGAGCCAATAAATCACAATACTGTGTTGGTAATCAATACCAACTGTCCCTTAAAATACAGTTGGCCTGTTAATAAAGCTGCACCGTGGCCTCCTCTGGCTGTCAGAGTCAAAGATAGAGCTGCATAGTGATCTACAAACGTTCCCTCAATCTGTTCATGAAGCTTACTTAAAATATGTCAGGATTTAATTGACAGATAAATTGCAAGTTTCAGTGAATGGCACATGACCTTAACATGACCAGACAGTATAGCCAACAATAAAATAAAAAAATATATACGTATTTACTCTAAACTAACAAATATGAAGTAAGTGTATTGCCTACTTCTTGCACTCCATCACACTTTACACACATTACACTGCACAGAGGGAAATAATCTAACTAATATTAAACTACACAAGTGAATCGTTTTACCAGATAAAACATTAAAACAGTGTTACCGATCAACAGGGTGGACACCCACCAGGAAGGTAGCTTTAACAGGCAGGCTGACTCACAGGGAAACAAGGTGGGTACAGTGACAAAAACCATGATAAAGTGATTCTTAGAATGTAACAGGCCAGTTGTGAAAATCCCTCTGTAGGTGAGATAATGATCCGCTACATAATGGGTGAAACGCTGATAAGAGGCAGGTGTGCAGGTAATCAGGGCTTCAGGAGCCGGTGGGGTGAGGAGAGGGAGTGCCACGCCCACACCACACACCCACAGCAACACACACACACACACACACAC
>JAOXYL010000052.1:23033312-23058393 GCA_028564955.1 Terapon puta
ACAGTTTGTCCATAAAGAGTTTTGAGTCCTGAGGGGTGTTTCATGAAGCTGGATTAAGGGAAAGCCTGACTTATTTCGATAAATCTGGCTCATGTAAATAAAAAAGAACATGGTTGATTTAGAAAAATAAATTAAAATAAAATAAAAAGAGAGATCTGAGAAGAAAAAAAATCATAATAAATAATAAATAGAAAGAGGCAGGTCCTGCCTCATCTCTAAACCTGCCCACCACACAGGACCCCTTCACTTACACTATATCCTGTCTTACCTGGACAACAGACAGGTATGTGAAAATACTGTTCATCAACTTCAGCTTAGTATTGTGGAAATTGGATTCGGGCTAGGCTTTACCCAAATAATCTAACCCAAACCGGAATTACCCTCCAATATTTTTCATGACTGAAATCTCTCTTTGATTGAAGGAGCCAACGTGACATGAGAGCCACAGAGATACGAACACAAACACACGGTCTAACCCATCAGCCATAATTCCTGAAGTGACGGTGCTGAGGTGAGCTGTGACTGAAGTCCTGGTCCAAGACAGACAGCATGTGGTGGACTGAAGTCCTGGTCCAAGACAGACAGCATGTGGTGGACTGAGGCGGTGGAGGCTGTCTGACCCACATGACTGGGATTACTCAGGTGGGTTGACGTCGTAGGTGTTTAATTAGCTGGTTGCATTGTTTTCTAGAGTGAGGGCTCGACTATTCCACTGCCCATGTTTTCACCTTTATGTCATATTGTCTTCATATTGGCTTTCCTCAGCGTACCCCTCCCCCACACGGCTTCTCTCTCCTGCTTTATTCCTTTTTGAGATTGAAGTGGGCGGAGGGCTTACCTGTTGATTGTGATGTAGCTGACAGGTTGTGGGTAGAACCGTTCTTCTCACTGGCAATTCCCCTCTCTCCGATCCCCCTTCTTTTACTTCTCTGTCTCTTAGTTTTTTTTCTGTCTTTCTGAAACAAGTGTTAAACACAGAAAAGAACGGAACTGTCCTGGGGCGTTCATTGCCTGGCGTAATGAGAAAACTGAAAATGAAACGGAGCCTCATCAAAAATAAATGACAAATACAGCTAGCACTTGTTCTCCGGCTGTAATCGCAATTATGCCATCAGAATAATACATTTATCTTCATCTTTGTTTGAATGGGAGAAGACAGAGGGAAATACAAAATTAATAAAGGATGGAGTTTAGTTTTATTTATGTTTACAATAGGTGGGTTACAATAAAACAGGACATGATTTACAGAAGTGATTTTTATCATAATTTAACATAAAAATGTTATCATTTAGATTTATGATGAACTTAATCAGTGTCTTTAAGGGCTGTCATTTCTTGAATCAACTGGATTCTCTCAAATGCAACATACTGAGCCTAAACCTTAACAATACTAACATAAGTTGACATTTCTATAAGATCGAGGTGCTCTGTAACAGGTGTCTTCAGATTTGTTGCTGTGGTAACCTCACCACGAGCTGCCTCTGCATGTTACTTTTAAGATGCTTTGGGGTCATGATTAATTGTTCGGTATGGATCCTTTGTTTAGGACATGTCATTAAGGCTACAGTTACAACATTAGCTCAAATTACAATATGTAATGTGCATCAATATCACTAATAAACAAAAAAAACTCTTAACACTACATGCCCAAGATGTCGCACTAACAAAGCCTCAATGCCCAGTTACACTTCTCAGGAGCTGATTAAACAAAATGGAGCTAGAAGAAGAGTGAACAGGTCATCAGTACATGAGTCATGTCAACTTAGAAAAAGCTGAGCATTATTTTTTTCTGTCTGTCCCACAAAAAAATAATTAGAGCTGCCTTCATTGTTTAGAAGTGTTCAAATATTATTCTCAGGCAGTTAGCCCAATTGCCTACCTGAGAAGAACCATACCAGATAAAGTCTTTTTATTGGAAAAGATCCAAATGATATGATAAGAACAGCATGTTAACATGTACGTAACTTTTTTTCACCAAGTGGGAGATATTGCTACTGCATTTTATGAATGTCCCCTAACTAGAGAACAAGCCTCTGTTGTTTTGGTTTATACACATTAACATAGCATCCCTAGTGTGTGACTGTATGTGGTAAATATGCACATACACGTCCAAGTGTATGCGCCCATGGATGTGTGTTTAGCTGTGTCTAAACCCTTGCCTAGTAATTTATGAATTAATAATCACTTTCTTCCAGCCCCATCTGACACATGCAGCCTGTGATCTTTACACACTTGCCGTGGCATTTGAATGTGGTAAAACCAAGCACTCTGCTGAACGACAACTCAAACACGGGGAGGTAAAGTCTTAACAGATGTCGACAGACGGAGTTATTACTGATGAAAGGGAAGCTCGATAAATGCAAGCCCTCATTTAAAAGAGAAGACTGAACAACTAAAAGAAGTAAACATCAGTGTGTGATTGTGTGTTTTAGGGGTAAATAATGCGTGACGGTCTCAGGAGACTAATAGTAAAGAGTTTGAAAGTCACCCAAGGCTCTTCTGTCATTGGCTAACCTTCACAAGTGACTCCCAGAGTAACCAGCATAAATGAATGTATGCAAAAGGGATTCTATGGTAAAGGAATGAAGCAGGAAGAAATGACTGGATAGTGCTGAATTTATATAGATACAGCCCAGTGTGGATATGGTCCACTTGCCGCTGCATCCCTTTGTAGAGTTATCTCACATGCTCTATCTTGATATTAATTACTGCTGCATGGGTGAACTGAGGGATGGGACTCAGTCACTCTGTGCCAAACACACTACGTAGTCAGTGAGCTAAAGTGTTTGTCAAAAGTGATATTTACATAAAAATACTGCTTTTGTGATATACTGTGTGTTCAAGTATAATATAACTGTCATCTGATAAGACGTGTACCATCTAAGACCAAACCAATGCCGACAGCAGCTGTGCTATTTTTCTATTTTACGTGTGTGGTAATGACTTGACCATAGGAAGCATCAGCCTATAACATCATGTAAGGTCTTTTTAAACTAAATTACATCAACACGTTTTACTGATGGAGATGGGAGCTCAGTGAAACTGCAGTGGATCAATGGCATTCTGGCCTGATAACTGTGGATGAACTAGTCCATCATAGACCTGTGGGTTTTAAGCTATTTTTTAGATGGACTTCAAACAAGAGAAATTCTCTGACAGCTGAATATGTGACAAGATGTAGATGTGATCTACCATCATCATCTACCAAAATTGAAACACTTGTCGGGAATAAAGGCCATCCACAATGATCTCTTTAGCTTTCACAAATGTCCATTAAGGCAAAACAGATGTCTTGTAGGCATGACTCATTGTGTGTGTCAACAGTAATGTGCTGATGATGATGATGATTTGCTCATATACAGAAGAATCAGCAGCCTGAAGTTGTGATGTTCATACTCAGTTTATTATTGATGTGCTCTGAATGCAGGGAGGAAACAATATATTTGGGTTAAGGAAGATGACACTGTATATGTGTTTAGGCATATTACTGATCCTATCTGTACAGTTGTATATGCTTAGTGTGTGCATATCTCTATGTGTGTGTATTTGTGTGAACACATTTGTATGAGTGTGCTTATATAATGCAAATCTTGGCAATGCAAGGTTATGAATCAAAATGTGTCACCATGATCTCTCCCATTAGATGCAGAAGTATGCAAGGCATTCACATTTAACAGCACCTGAATACAGAATTGAAAATATCTGAGTACACTATGTTTGAAAAGGTTATGATGACACTGTGCGCTTACTTGAATATTTCTGAAAAATAAATGTACTTATTTTGAATTCTATAAAAGTAGGTCATACCCTAAAGAACAGGGGGATCCAAGGTGAGACCAGCTGGAGAGAGAAAGAGAAAGTGGATCTGAGTACATTACCTTACACAATAATGATAATCTTGAACCCCAAAAGAAAGTGAAGAAGGTGAATGCATAAAATCCATCCAAGCTCTTAACCAGCATATAAGATTTCACAAACAATAAGTCATCATTAACTTCATATTTAGATGAGATTGTTATGAGGGAATATGCCACAGCAGCCGAACTAGACATTTGGATACACTGCTCTGGTAACTCATCAAATCAAACATATTAAAATAAAAACATAAAAGTAAATTCATTCAACCATAATGATGTCATAAACAAAAGATGCCTCGCACAGGTCCCTGACTTATATCCCTTTGGCTCACAGCATCAATATTTTACAGTAAAAAAAGGGTTGCATCCCTGAAGGTTGGAGGTGGAGGGGGCTGTGATGATCCAGGGGATAACAGACAGAGATCTCCACTCAATCCCAGGCAGATAATGATATGTTCTTGGGGTCTAACGAAGGAATCCAGCAGTTCAACACAAAACCTGGAGCTGAATTCTGAATAAGTGGACGGCCTGAAGGTCATTTCTGCTGGTTGGAGCTGTCCCAGATGGAGAGGGATTGGCCAGGACCTTTGAGAGTGTGAAAACCTCCATCGGTTCTCTTGTTACATCATAAAACACCCATCCCTATTATTATAACCATGCTTTAATAGATTTCTCTGACTACACAAACAGACCCACAGGATTTGGAATCAAGTCTCTGTTAATAAAGCCATGCCTAAAACAAAACAGCAATTATCATTTAATAATGGAAATCCCTGATTCAGATCACTTCCAAATTCCAAAACAATGGTTCCATGGCCAGGAGCTTTTCTATCATCCAAATTTAATAAAGAATCACTGTAAATCTTTCTGATATCTTTAGACGGTCAATCAAACTAATGACTTTCCTTTGCAAATATAATCATTTCCAGATACTACATAAGTTGTGGCTTATAAAAAAAAGATTTTCCAACGTTTCCAAGGTTTTCCAACAGTGAACACAAAAAATATGTCCACCAATTGTGATGTTGCTTTGACAGCAACCCAAATTACCCTCCTGCAGCTATCCCACGAGCACTGAAACCCTCGCCCCACTGACAAAACATTACTCCAGCGTTCCTCTATCCACAATGGACACGTTTCACTTTTCTAGTCGTGGATCTTAACTTGAACCAACACGGTTTACAGCTGTGGCTTATGGGCAGTCCACCCCTTGTCAGTCACACACTCTCCCACACATCTCTTTTCAAAGAGTTGCAACCCAAGAGGGACAGCTTCCCCCAAAACCGACCCAGGTATTACAAGTCAAGATGCTGATTGTCAAACTGATGATGAAGTTTCACTCACAGCCCCGTACCCATGGCAGATATGTAACCTGTGTGACCAAACATTTTCCTCAAAATTAACTTTGGAAGTTAGAGTCAACTTTTCTTGGGGTCTTTCTGTGCAGAAGCTTGAATCATTGTTTCAGTGCTAGTAGTAGGCAATGTAGGCTCTAGAACCAAGCAGAGCTGCCAGAAGAGCTACAGAGTTCTAGAAAACTCACCTCTTCCTAACTCCACCACTCTATTTTTATTCTCATCAGCAAACCAACAGTGACTGACTGACATTATTTGAGGTAATTTATCAGACCTCACACAGCTTCCTCGGAAACCACAAAAGGCTTTATACAACTTTTTCTTTTACATATGCAGTAGTTCTCCCAAAGACTGGAAACAGACTTTGACGTGTGAAATCAGAGAAGTTCTGCTCTAAAGCTACAGCTGGTATGAGTAGATTTGTAAAACTTCCAGGTCCTATCACCTCTCTCTCTACAATGCACTTCATCCAGCTTCCCTCCCAGCAATGTCACTGAGTCTAATTCTTTCTTTTGGCTTGCGTTTCTTCACAGCTCTTCCTCTTTTATCTTCATTAAGTGTTGACAAAGGATGGATGAGCAGTTTTCTCATTGCTTGGATGTTTGGTTGTTGTTTATTTGCCATTACATCTGCTCCGAGTGAGCCATAAGCAGTGGAACGAAGCCTGCAGGAGCGGTGATCGAAGCACCCTCAGATATTCTGTTCTGATTGGTTGTTTTAATTCGGCCGAGGTGGATGCTTGTCCAATGAGCTTATCTGTCTCATGTTCTTCTGTCAGAACATGGACACAGTTTTCATTATTGACAATTCCTTTAGTCATTGTGACAGAAATGACCTAGTTTTGCTATAGCAATTTATAATATTATGAGAGGACAACAGTGCCATGTGTCATGAGTGAGGAGAGGCTATGGGTGTAGTCTGTGCCACTGAGGATGCATTTCAGCGTAAAATCTTTTTTTTTTTTCCATACATGAACATTCCTGACCAACTTTAAAGGACAAAATGATTCAGTCACAAGCAAAGAACTGCCGTGTAATGAACACTTCAGACTGGGAACAGAATTAATTAATCGTAAAATATAGACTGGACATATACCGTAATTTACTGACTGAAAGAGACGTAGTTTTAAGAAGCTCAGAGCGTGCAGGGTGATTCTCATTGCATCGGGTGTCAGGCACGTCCCCGTAGTCGTCACTCATCCCACCCATCTAAACTTGAAGCAGTGCAATTTCTGAGTGGCTGAGCAGCATCGATCATCTGAAACTCAATGAGATGTAACTTGGTTTAAGATGCTTCTACAGTGCTGTTCCCTGCCAAGCATGAAAGCTCACTGTATATCTGTATTTAGGTTGGCACCACATTAACAAACCAAACAAACCGCCCCCACAGCAAATGAAGTTTACAGTGACGGGAACTGATGAATAATGCAATAATGATAATCTTTTTATCCCTTGTCCTTTCTTCATGGGCATTCTGTATCAGTGCGCATTACCACTTTAACATCTCAGCATCTACTACAAGACCGACAACACTCCACTCCACGACTCCAGCCGGCTGTATCCCTGCTGGCTCAATTATTTTCCTGCAACACTGTGTTTGATGCATAACTTGCCAGAGGGTAGTATTTTTGATTGTGTTGGAAATAGCACCAGAGAACTCCCACATTGAATGCCGAAGTAAAATAACTGGGAGTACTGTTGGTGTTCTAGACGGCAACTCCTGTCCTAACTTAACCGCTTTCAAGTTTCAGTCATTCTGGGCCAAATGTGTCTGTTAACAGCAGATTGCTTGTAACCAGTGTTTGTGACCAAAGACTTAAAGACTGCCCTGGGTGTGATTTTAATATTTGTCATCAGTGACCGGTTTGGGCTGTAACCTCATCTTTGTTTGAAAAGCCCTTTAAGCATTTTACCCAAATGTAAATCTGTTGTCTTTTGAAGGTTTTATTCCCAAAGAGGAAGAGCTGATAACCGAAACTGAGTACGCTTTAAATAAAAGGTGTAAGACTGAAAAGGATTATGTATGAGAGATGAGAGATGATTGAAGAGGCTCGTTGAGGACCCTGTGAAAACTGTGTGAGACTATATGAATTGTATACATCCCAGACCATGTGCTACTAATAAGATATTCTTTACATTATATTATTTAACAATTGAACATGGTTTTAGACTCTTGAACATGGCAGCCCCTGTTCCATCACAGTGGATATCTATGAATGCGGTTGTCATTAATTTACATGCATTACAAAACCTTCTCAAGCTAAGTACTCCACCACTTGAGTAGGTCCTTCATTATATGATCTGTCAGGCTATTTCTAGGATCGCTTGTTTAACAAAATACTTGCTCAAGTTATTCAGACTTTACAGCTGTCTCTTTGGTAAAAAAGCACTCCAGAGTACTGACATTTAAAAGGGCCTTTCTGGCTTCTGGGACTGCCAGTGTATAAAATTGTCAAGTGTAGTTCTAAGATTCAGCTAAAGTAATGGCCCTTTTCCACAGGCACCTACTCGGCTCGACTCACTTCGACTCGGCTTTCCATTACGTGTTAGTACCTGGTACCAGGTACTTTTCTCGTACCTACTCAGCTGGGGTTCCAACTTACCTGAGTCAAGCCGAAAATGTGATGCTGGCAGATGGCAGGCCAATGATTGGCGAGGGCATCTCTGAGTCTTGTGGGGTTGACTTGGGGGTCTCTCAAGAGACTCAACCCTGCAATAACAGCGAACACGATACGATCAGGGATTGCACAGAAATCAACCTGCGGAGCAACGACGTGGTGACGTTTCATTGTCTGGTAGCTCCGTAGTTGTTTCATGTTTGTGTCACATAACAAATGATGTTGCAGGAGTTTTGGGCGCGTTGCTATGACGATCCCACACCCGCTAAGGTGGTACTGTATTGTAATGGAAAACAACCGAAACTGACTCAAGCCGGGTCAAGTCTAGTCGAGTACTGCCGGAACTGTGTAATGTCAAAGCGCCATAAGAGTGAGTTAACATTAATGCCCCTGTCTGATCCAGTCACGTATCATCAGGCTCTTTCAACGCTACTTGCTACATGCTACCAAAAATAGGTCAATTCATTTGTATACAATATGTCAATCCTGTATAATCGATATACAGAACAAAAATGTTCCTATGCTGTATTGGTTAATAACAACGGGTGAAAAATTGATAGTCAGGATCAAATAAATTGTACCCCTTTTTATAAACCAATAATCAGTAAACTGTGTTGATTTCAGGACAATTTCACAAGAATACAGTAAAGACAGGTGGCAGCGTCTCATGAGATATCACTGTTATGTTACATGTGGAGAGTGTGCATAGTGCTGCCTTTGTCGAGCTATGAGCCACTCCTGACTCTGACTATACACCTAAAATTCATGCCACCATGTACCCTAAGCATTTTAACGACTGCTGTCCAATCTGTTCCCAAAACGATTCCTCCACATCAACCATCTACCCTCGCCGTCGGTACACTGCCCTGTAATCCCTCTACATTTGGCTCCCTGACTACAACAACAAGGCCAATCAGGCTCTGGTTTATCCAGTGAAGGACTCATTAGCTTTAGTCTTGTTTCACTGGGCTTTTAACCAAGCGCTCCTTTGGTATTTCCAACAATTTCCAGCCACAAGGGAGGTGCCCGTGTTTGCAGATTTTTTTCTGGTGTACATACTCATGGGTCTGTCAGCGGTTCCTGGGTTCAGTTTGGAGTGTGAAATTATGTGAGGCGCCTTCTGGCACCTTTGATGCTTCAGCCCTGCCTCTCTTTTTGAACATAAGTAATTGTGTGTGTGTGTGTGTGCAAGCAAGTTTGGCTGTTGCTTGTCCTCACCAAGACACTGTCTGACCACAAGTCATTATGCAAAGATTTTCACTAAAAGGACTAAGGCCTGTGATCAAAGCCGGGTTCTGTTCCTATGATTAGCAATTCAAAAGTGAATACATCCACACACAAACTTTGTATCAAGCATTGCGCATGTCTGGTGAAAAACAGACAGGTCAGACACTTGACCTTTTTCACCAGACAGCCCTGACCCCAAAGGTTCCATATTCACTGAAGTTCCTCTATGAGCCTGTGAGTGTACGTGTGTGTGTGTGTGTGTGTATTCATGTCTCTGGGAGTGTGTTTACATGCCAAACGTGCCCACGTGAGAATGTGAGAAGATGAGGTGAAAGAAAGAGAAAACTAACACTCCTCTCTTCACCCTCACTTGGCCTCCTGATTAAAATAACATTGGAAGAGATAAATGTCCTCTTTATTTGTAGTCCTGACACAACACCAGCTTCAAGACTATCAACCTATTAACAAAAACTGCTTTTTGTCTGCATTAAGTGTCAGTGGCCTTCAAGCTAACTCTTCCCTCGAGCTCCTTATTCTCCTTTTATAAGACATCAGCATTCACAGGGTAAGTAAAACACTGAATTCAACTCTGTGAGGAAAGCGGCAGCCCCATCTTCTTTGACCACCAGACCCCTGAAAGCCATCCTGCTTATACAAAGGAGGGGAGCTATAATTGCCAGAGCTGGGCTAAACCGTGCAATTAGCTTCAGATGACAAGACGGTCGGCGAGCTGAAATTTCTAGTTTCCAGAGCGTCTCCTACAGAGAGAGTGTGGCGTGTCTCCCAACCTTTCACAGATGAGGAAGAAAAGAAGCCGAAAGAGACGGGAAAGGGAAAGAGATAAAGAAGAGGCCCCGGCTTCAATGCTTTACATAAAGTGTAATTAAAAAAGGGTGACGTATCCAGCAGAATAATGACAGTGGAAGTGAAAATGAAGCAGATGGAACAATGGGGCCCACATCAAACCCAACATTTCCACCCTACATCTTTGTGGCTTTGGGTCATTTGAATTTCAGTCCTCATTTGTCTTTACTTTCACACACAGGATTCACTTTCAAAAATCTGGATACTCTTTACTTATTCAAATGTACTCTGCACCTTTATCCATTTTTGTGATGCACATTTCTTTATGTGGTATTGATAGGAATTGGCTTGGTGTGAGGGTCCATCACTGCTGCATGTACACTAATTCAAGCACAAAGACCAGATGCCCATTTATTGCTTGATTTCTCTCAGCCAACTGTCAACCTGCGCCTCAGCTGGCCCGCAATTAAAATTAAATGCGCAGTTCAGCTGCTCCCCAGCCACAGTAGCCCTCTTTAAAAATGAAAGTAAAAGAAAATACAATCGTGCCATCTTTAGAGGGCAGAGAACACAATGCCCGTGATTTAAAAAGATCAGTTTCAAAGGTTGGAGCACACAATTATGCTATTAAGAAGTAAGAATAAGGAAGAGTAGTTCTCTTAACTTTGCTGTGAGTCATTTAGCCTCATGTAAGTAATCAAATTTCTTTCTCGTTTTTTGGCTTCCTTTTCTCTCTCTTATTCAAAGGCTAAATGGGTTTGTGGAGTTCACCTGACGTTGGGTGTGGAGCAGGTTTTACACGTCCCTCCAGAGCAATTCAGCAATGAAACAGTGTCCATGGAAACAAAGAGGGAACGCTGCTCTAAAAGACTAAGTGGAAGAGACCTGTAAGGATTAGCAGTGGAGGAATGACAGATGGAGGCACCAATATCTCCATCTGGTCTGTCAGACAAAAACAGTACAGTTCAGTGGTGGGAAAAAAAAGGTGGTTTGTAGGAAAATATTAAAAACCAAAGTAAACATAGAAATGTTAATTAATACAACATAATGACAATCAAGTAAAAAAGATCTTGGCCACAGTGAAGCTGAACTGGTCAGGACTCGATAATAAACGGACCTCCTGATGAGCGTCTGTTCACTTTTGCACAGGCGGTCCCTTCTCAAGGAAGTTCACAATCAAATAACCCCTAGAATTCTTTGGAAAAACTATGCAGACAAGATTTAAACTTGTGCTAACATAATCTAAGCCTTAGGGTCTTTGGGCTACCCGATACAGTAAATGTGGCCGCAGTTTGGTTCTCTTAGCATACATTCACTTCACAGAGGTACCATCACTTTCTCAGTAAGTTCATCAACCAGTGAGGCTTCAAATACCGACCCAGTCACATAAAAACACTTCATACTGTTCTTAATGTATGTTTTCAGGATTCTCAAAGACATCTTAACAAATGACAAATATTCCATCTGCTGCACACAGAAAAATGCTTCCCAAGTTGTGACACTGTTTCTTACCAAAGTAGCTGACAAACTGCCATCTTTGTCAAAATTTGGAAATAATGACGCTACTTAAAAATCTATTTCATAATTCAATGGACTGAATATTTTTTCCTCCAGACTTCACAGGAACAGAAAGCATCCTCTAGGTGTTTCAAACACAGCCAGTTAATTGTCATTTAAATAAACAGATGTATGCAGGAATATGAAAGGCACCAACAGGGGGCAGGTATAAAATGTTTATTTACACTACTGTTCCATCAAGTTGGCACAGATCTTTAAAACAGAAATATAGACACCAGTATGCAGTGGCCAGTGTCCAGCCCACTCCTATAAGGTAGGTAGCTCTCTGACACGACCCACTTGATATTTTTGTATTTTTTGTGCAAATCTTGACTAGATTTTGTCAGTCATGTCCTACAATAGAACTATTAGAGCCACTAAAGACTATGAACACAGGCGATAGAGATGAGAGTTAGACCTGATCTAGACCTTTTCAGCCTTTGCTACAGTCGGATGGAGAGATTTGTCTGTATCTGATTTAATATACACGCACAACTGTATTCTAGAAAAAAAGGTCCTTTATAATTACATCCACGCAAAACATGTCAAACCAAACAATTACCCTCACTCCACTGCAGGCATGCTCGTGAGGGCGTAACGTTCTCATTTTTAGAATAATATCCTCTCCTCCCTGCTCCATTTTATTTCTCATTCCTCACGTTTTACAGTGTGTTGAGCCAAGGTGTCTAAAAAATGTACAATTGCCTGTTCAGTGTCTGCTATGGCCTTGAGATCACTTATTAGGGCCAAGCTGGAGAGGCTTGGCTCACTTGAATAAGCCCAGTGAGGTGGTCATTACACGGCCGCTCTCTGCAGCTATTATTGCATTAGCTAAACTGACCATTAAATGAGCACCCAGCTCTCCCCATCTGGACATGTGCTTCCAAGGAGCTGACACTAAGCTAGAATTATGATTCTCTGTGCATATGCTTGGTGGATTTTCTTTTGCCTTACCAGTCTGAGCATGTGATCCGTCTCCAATTTTTAGCTCAGCTTCCTGAACAAAATGCTTTTTTGAAAAGTTGCTCAGTTGGTGTTTTTCTGCTTCATAAATGAAAATCTGACAATCAATTTCAAACATTTTGCCCCCGAGCCTTTAAAAAAAAGCACTTTACTTGTACATGTCTTTGCTCCAGTTGTGAAAATGGGAATCTCACTCTGACTGAGGAGCAGTTGATACAGCTAATTCTTCACATTAATACACTTCTTTTTCATCTTACCGCTTCTTTTTCAGCAATTTTATGACTGAATTGTGCGAGTTGAGTTGTGAAACTGGTACTACAGAGTGACCTTCGTAGATTTGAATGCAGCCATTGTATGGAGAAGTGAATGATTCCCTTTTAACATATTAGCATCATCATGGTGCATTCAGTCGGCCAGCAGAGGGAGAGGCTGTGGAGGTCTGACAGCTTTAACACAAACTGCACTATGGGTCCTTAAAGCTTTGTTGTCACTATTTTTTCTTTTTTATTATTTTTTTTGTAATGGACCACAGTCAGAGGCAAATGCAGCTGACTTTTTATTGAGACTGTAGCGAGGGATTAGAGAGAGACGAGTAGACAGACAACAGAGGCAGAGAGTTTTGCTGAACTTAACCGGCTGCTGCTGTTCCACCTGCCAGGAGATATTTTTAGAACGTGCCAGAACCAATGGTGATTTTACACTGACAATTAGTGTACCATTAGATATGAGCAATTATGCTTGCCCTCATCTCTAGTGATGAAGATGAGGGTGTAAATGAGCAGCTACCATTGGAGCAATTTACTGCAGATTTCTAGCTGTCATTATACCTCATGGATGTCCAGGGATGAGACAAATGGGATTCAATTAGGTAGGTAGGTGTGTGTGCGTGTGTGTGTGTGTGTGTGTGTGTCGAGTCCATTGTCTACCTACTTATCCTCCTCCCCAGGGACAGAGACTGTACTGATTGAATCCATATCTGGCGCCTCTCAGCAGGGGATGAGATGGTGGTAATCCCCACTGTCAGGCCTGCATGCTGGGAGGGTCTCGCAACTTTAGTCCACCGCCTGAGGCCTGTGTGCCTGGGCAAGGACTACTTAAGCTTTGAATTGCTCTACTCTCACAGCAAACACCTGAGCAACAGAGAAAAAGAGAAGAAAAAATAACATACCACTGAGCTGTTAGCCAAAAAGAAAATCTGAAACTAGACTGTGGAAGATGCAGTTCTATTTATGTAATCGTTATTTTTAAAAATAAATTCTTTTCCACGAAGACTAGTTGGGACAGTTCATTGTTAAGTCTGCATCGAATACCAACAGGTCTACATTCATGTCTACGGCTTAAACTTTGTGTTCTCACTTAATAATTGTGTGTCCCTGATCAGAGGAAATGTGAATACATTAGATCATTACAAATGATCATACTGTTTGTGAATTGATGTGTTATGGCTGTGGTCCAATGTAAATGTATTACATTTGTAAATATTTTATACACATACAAAAGCCAAGGGTGCTTAAACAGAAAATATATTATCATTATTTCTCAAATAAACATGAAAACATTAAACACAACACCAAAAATCCTCATACAGTTTGAACATGTTACAGAAATCTCAGGAAACTAATTTCTCAACACAGTTGAGAATGAAAATGTCTCAGAGGTCACTGACCCCAGGCTTCCCTCGGTCCATCCCTTCACATTCAGTCTAGTTCCTTTACTGGTCAGGTCAACCAGCTTCAGTCGAATAGGATGGTGTCAGAAAATCAGATGGTAAGATGTGAGGCTTTAACAGGCCTACCACGTGAAGAATGACGGAGCAGGTTGTCTCATCTACAGATGGGCGATATGCTATCGTCAAAAACATTTCCCACAGTAAGAATTTGTCATCATAAAAACGATATTAAAAAAATCCTATTGATGACGTATTTAAGTGCGCGACACACTCACAGCCCAACACCGGTGGATTGACAACAATGGCGGAGGGCGGAGCAGGTACGCCATGCAACGAAGAGCTCATTCCCAAACGGGGCTCGAGCTCCGTTATCTGGAGATTTTTTGGTTTTAAAAAGTGTGACGTGGGGCAGCAATTTCCGACGTGCAAGATTTGCAAACAAATAGTGCCTACAAAGAACAGTAACACGACTAATTTATTCCACCACCTCAAACACAAGCACAAACCGGAATACGACGATAGACAGAAACTACGCAAGGATGCAGAAGCAGCGTCAACTTCAAGCAAAGCCTCCGGTAAGAAACCATCAACTCAGAAAAAACTTTACGATACTTTTGCTCATTCTACACCGTTTGATAATCAGAGTAAACTGTGGAAGGCAGTGACGTTTTACCTGTCTAAAGACTTGTTACCACAGATTAGGCTGAACTGGTGTTAACTGGGTTAACTTTTTTAGTCCATATAGCCCATCCCTAGTCTCCTCAGGGCTCAGATGATCTTCCTGTAAAGAAGAACTTTCAAATCTATGAAAACTTCCAGGAAGTCTCTAAATCTAGCCTGTACAGAAACATGACGCTCCAGTCGGACCACATCACAGTTCTCAAGCTACTATAGAAACACAACAGTAGAAAAACTCATGAATTATTATGATTTATATGCATGTTTTAGCTTCTGAGACAGAAATCATGATCATGAATGCCTCCAGCCATGAATTAACATGAGTACTAAAGTAGTCATATCCAGCAACAACGTGACAGAAATAAGCCAAAGTCATATTTATATGAGGTATGAGTGCAGATGTGCTGCTTTAACAGGAAATTTCACACAATACAAATTGAAATTTACTTTCCAATTCACACGCACAGCTTCTGTAACGCCTCCTGCTGGCGGAGAGCAGCGGCTGCTCTTATTAGCCGCGTTAGCCGAGTGAGCTAACTCACCAACAAGCTGCTAAAAGCGGTTGATTCCTGGCGCACCAGCCCCTGGGTCGACTCTTTGAATCCACAGATTGTGTCTCAGTACGAGCACGGCGGACAAAAAGTTCTCCACCACTATCTGCTCTGGTAAAACCAGCCTCTGACTCTTGTGGTGAGCTCTGTGTCTGCGTGTGTTTCCTTTCTCCATACAGCCAAAGCCTACCTGAAGGGGGCGGGACTTATTTCACTCATCCGATCAGAAGTCAGCATTGCCTGATTCAACCAATAAGAACTGAATATGAGTGAACTGCTTTGACTGACGCATTGTTTAAGCAACCATAATAATAATAATAATAATAATGACAACGTATAATAATCTTACAGGGCTCAGTTCTATACAAGGTTACAGCCATATGAAGGATATGAAATGATCAGACAGAAAGGCTAATGTCCAAGCAAAGTCACAAGGCATTACTATCATAATCAAAGTGTTGCAAGAATTGTAAGGTCTCTTTGATTGTGTCAGCTCTTGTTATCAGATTTAAGTCAAATACTTCATGACTTTAATGTTATGGGGGAGTGTTCCTCTTAACACTGAGGTTGCAGCAGTATTTCTCACGCCAGCAATGTATGTTGCATGTGTCTGCAAAGCTGCAGCACTTCACACTGTAAAGTATATTAGATGCCATTAGGCAATGAATCTGACAGCCATAGGCCAGAGCATTATCCCTCTGTAACACAATTTAGAAGAGGGTATGGCCAACTTCATGTGCTTAGAGGATAATGTTACATAGTGTATGCACAGGGAAAAGCATTTTACACTTTAATCATTTTACTTACTACACACATTTCTAACACTAATGTTTTCACATCAGCTGCATTAATCAAATGTATTGTAATGACATCACATTTTCACTTCCCTGACAGTAGCTGTTGCGCACACAGTTTGGTGAAGGTATTAAGTAAATGCCCATACAGTAGTAAGCTATATTCATGTACATCTTGCTAACAGCTAAATTCAGTGACCTAAGCTGAAAAATCCTTTTATCCTGTAATATTACTATAGTTGACAAGCTATTGAGCTATGATCAAGCTCAATATGCTGCCTGGTAGGGATTTAGCTGGATGTATGCCATTGGATGTGTTGCATATGTGGGTAAATTAAGCTTTAAAACCTCTTACGGCTACAGAAATCAACTGTTGTTGAGTCATTTAATAGGAATAGTTAATTGGTTATTTTATATGCCACTTAAGAGCATTATATATCTGCCAGTTTCTGTAGACAGAAGAAATAAATGTATTTTACATCTATTCATTTTTTTATAAGAAAAACATGAGCCCAGAAAATCAATAAATCATCTAAATCCTGAAGCAATGTCTTGAAGTAATTATTCTAAATTTGTGTTGCCACATCCATTTTTCTTTGATTTTTTGGTCCTGATTTCGCCAGTGACCAGAGGATATGACCTTCAGTATTTCTCTATGGGCTCTGTTGGTTTGGTTTGTCCATTAACACCACCATGGCCACAATTAAAATGTTTCCACTGTGTGTCCAGCCGTCTGTCTCAATGACCAAGACACCTGTCTGTAATCAGGGGGAGCACATCTCCTTTGGCACACACAATCTGGTGCCAGTCCAACCGGATATGACAGATTGATTCAGACACTTTCGCCAGTACCAGCATGGCCTTGTCTCAGTTCACTACCTTACCAGCAGACTGTTATTACTAGAAAACAGACAAGCACATCTCTGGTTAAAGCCTTGGCCGACCATCAATGTTTTCATTGGCCTTAGGGGTAACATGCACCACATAAGAGGTCATAGATTATCATTTCATCTATATTTAAAATATGTACATGTAACCTAATTAGTCTAATTTGATGGTGTGGCTGTTTGGGTATTAAAAAAGATTGAAACTAGTTATGCTGGGGAGGTTTGATATAGACTGGACATACAAAAAATCTAGAAGAAAGACAGCCTTGTCAGCACAATCACTTTCTGTGTTTGATAAAGAATTTGAATTTAAGAGGTGCTTATACAACTGTAGTCTGGTTCATTTGGTCTTGACCAACCAAATAAACTGCATATTGTTGCCTTTTAGTTCTGTTCCATTCTGGTTCACACTGTTCAAAGAAACATGAAATTAGGTAGACTAATGGGTAAGTCAGTCAGAGTAGGATACAGATCATCACAAGTGAAGTGCACCACAGTCTGAGCAGAACTTGAATAAGTCCTTTTAATTGGTGTCAGTTTGGTTGTTTGATAAGAAAACTGAAAAGTCCACTTACTTGTTTGTTTTCTAGAGTGTCTGACCTCATGACACTGTCTCGATCAGCAGAACGTCAAATACTGAAATACAGTCAGTAAATAAAACCAATAAATACTACAATGCCAACTGTAATTCCACAGGTGTCACATTTCCCCATCTGTGAAACGCCAAGAAACACATATCTTCTTTTTCTAATACCTTACTGAGAAATACATGATAGTATATCTTTCACTCTGTAAAGCCCAAATCCCAAAATAATTGCCAGAAATGTAACAATTTTAAATGGGATTGTTTATTGAACCTTCTGACAAAAAATAGCATATATGATTTTTGATTTGTATAATGTGTGCTACATTCTGCATTTTGATTTCATTTTTTGTTATTATGTATTTTTCAGCATTTTTGATTATATGCATCAGGTCTTTCAGGAAAAAAATATCACACTGCTCATTTGGAGGGCTGAAAAAGTCACGTATCAAATATGATGCATTTGGCGTTATATGGTTAAGACACAGCCCACTGTGTTGACTGTCAGCTGCTTTGAAAACCTTGAGTGGAGATCTAGTTCATTCAAGATGTGTAACAGAGCAAATGTTCATTAAAACAGACAACACGTATTAAATCCAGTCACCCATGGGTGTCTTCCTAAAGAAGCAGGACTCACAAGTCCTCAGCCTGCCCACACCATCAAAGACAAATCTAACATACCTGTTTAATGCTGAGGCCTTTGTAGTGACATTCTGCATCAGTCACCGTTGGGCAATTTTTAAGGAAAATGAGCGCAGCAGGGACGACACCGTGAATCAGAGGCTCCGTGTTCAGCACTTGGTGTTGGCAAGAATCCACCTAGTTCTTGAGTGTTTTGAACAGAAAGTGCTGTAGGAGAGTGAATTCTGACCACCTACAACTGCTGTCTGAGCCTGACCTGTAAATTCAGGACAAAATACAGGACCGGTGAGTGCAATGAAGATGAATGAATCACTTTCGACTCCAGTTATCTATTTATTATTTCTACAGAGCGGCGTATGTTTCTTGAGCCGTATTTTATTTTGCTGGAGAGGTGTAACATAAGAGAGGAGACAGACTTTCACAGAGGGGAAACTGTGCTGGATCGTATGAAGGTGTTGATGTTATCTCACGTAACAGTGAGGGATCAAGGGGGGAGTTGAGAGCAGAGATACATTAGTGTTACTGTTCCAAACTCAGGGAAATCACCTTGAAAGAGAGATAAAAATACACTGTGTGTTTATATCGCAGCGTGGCATAAACCCACACTGAGACAAAACTAGAATTATAAACTGGAATTATTATTTATAAAAAAATGAGTCATCCTCACAGTGAATGAATGTCTCATATGGCAGAACATGTCCTGGATCGTAACATTAAGAGACAACACACTCTAGGTGTTTCTCTTATACACTTGTTTTCCCTACGCAGACCAAGATGGCACAATACGTGAATACATCTACCCACGTATTGACAGCCATGTTGGGAGTCTTTATTTGGAGGGCAACAGTTGGAACGAACAGCAGCCAGCTTTACACACTGTATGTATGCATTACTCTATAATATTATTCAAATTCAGCAGATCTGCAGCACTTTTGGGCTATTTTTAGTCATCCTAATCACCTTGCTTTCAGGATGGCAGTTGATTCATCCAGACTCAACAACTACCAGCAAATGCCAGGAAATCAACTGTTAGTCGCTGAAGGGTTAAAACTAGCAATCTTAGTGATCCCTAAATATTCTCATTGGCCATGATGAGGTTGGTGTTTCAAGCTACCTTATGAATACACAAGAAAATGGCATCAAAGTGGGCTGTCAGTAAGTACTTTCTTTCACAAACATCTCTCTTTGTCTTATCTTCCATATAATAATTCCACTGTGATGTACTATTTATGCAATATGTGTGTCCGTGTGACTGAAGTGTAACATATCACATGTTCAGCATCATTCTCTTTCACTTCTTCATTCTGCAATGACAAATGACGAGCACGCACAAATACAAAATTTCCACTCTGAAGTCCAACACCAAATGTCAGACTTTGCTATGATGTCTGTTTCGGATACCACCGTAAGACTCTCCACACACGCTTTCCTCTCTGCCCTTTTCTTCCTCTCCTCTCCTCTCCCTCCTCCTCTCCCTCTCTTATCTGAAAGGGGAGATGGTTGCTGGTGCTGTTAGCTAAACAAACCTCGATGGAGTGAGCAGTGGGCCTCCCTTGACTCCAACACTCCACTTGAGTAGGTGTCTTCAAGATCCCTCTGCAGACAAAGAGGTCTGCTTTACATTTCCACTTATTTATTTATGATAGGCAAAGAGAGGAGGAGTCTGAGCACTACTTCTCTGTAAGTGGACCAGGGCCTCTGAAGGTTTCTGAGAGCTGACACGGCATATATAAAGGTTGTCGACATTAGGTCATGTGATACAAGGGATGTATCACTGACAAGGTATCAGTGTTGTTTATTGTTTTATGGCGGACATTTCATGTGCATGCCATCAATATGGACAAGGCTGGAAGAGAACCTGGGCCTCTCTGGTGAGGACTCAGTCTATGCACCAGCACATCCGGCATTTGAACATTTGCGTAAGCTCATCGCGCATCAAATGCAATATGATGTATGGATGTTGCTGGATTCTCTTTCTTTCCAGCAGAGCAAAGAAGAGGTTCTGGCCTCCTAATGCTTTTGGGGACCTGTAGAACATGCACATTGGAGTCCTTTTCTGGCTGAGCATAAAATGGACCTAAACCTTTGGACATTTACCTGTTTTAATAGATTGGCATATCAGAGGAAGTCATGTTCAGTAGTTTGTGCAGTTTGACAGGTATGAAAGTATGTCAACAAAGTATTTTAAAAACTAATATGGCATTCTTGAAAGGCTCATTCAACATTTAATGTTCAATCGACTGTAAAATGAATACAATTTAATTTTTTTTAAAAATTTTTTTGTACACTGGTCAGTATTTTAAGACATTCTCTTCTTTACAGAACATAAACATATATAATCTGAACTGTAATATGGGATTTGGACTAAAGCATTTTCAGGGAGAGAAAAATGTACATCCACTGTTAGAGATGAGCAATGTTCTTTTCCACTATAATGTTGTGATATTGCTGCAAAGCTATTTCATGCTATTGCATTTATGGATGGTTTTCTTTAATGAAGCTGAATAAGTAGAAGCAAGTAATGTGCACCGGTGTGGAATGATTAAATTTTACAACAGTGGAATACTAGAGCACATACACACCTGCGTGAAGACCTGCATGTGTCACAGACACACGTATACACACAAATAGCCCCGTACTGTCACTCACACTATCACACACAAATATATTCTTGTCTTCCTTTCACACATCATTTCCTGTCTTTCCACTCTCAAACACACATACTCACACACACACACACACACAGTCACACACACAGAAGTTAATTCCTCTGATTACTGATTTACAGAACCGACAACAGAACAGCACAGGTGGCCCGCCTTGGGCTCTTTTCGCTTCTCCTACTCAACCACCGAGCAAAAAACGCAGAGGCAGAAAACCAGGGATGAACATGCTAACGTGTGAAAACATAATGGAAGTCAGCCTGAAGGTAAAGTCTAGAAATTACAAAGTGAATCCAGGCCCAGCTGGAACACACCTTTATATTGAATACACACACTTGATATGGTGCCATATCTTGGTTTATGTTCCCATCCTGGAAGGCTCAGAGCAACATGGGAAATGTGGCAAGTGAGATATGTTAACTCATTCTGAGATGCTGGAAGAGGAAAATGTGCAAACTCTTTTTAAGGAATACTTCAACAAAGCTCCCTACAAGAATAATTTCAATGTCCTGGTTACTTTAAAAAGCTATGTTACCAAATGGGAGGATTTGCTCTGAGGACCAGGAAAGGGCCCCAATGGGTCCAGTGGGGCAATCGGTTCATGGTGCTTTGATTAATTCCAAATTTATTTGGTTATATGAAGCACTATAACACATTTTAAACTGAAATGCTAAGGCCTCAAGGTGCGAACTCTTATGTAATCTTGATGCCCAGCCTTGTCAAGGAGCACTGTGTCAGAATCTACTATCTGTGGGAGGGTGTTGATGGTACATTTCCAGCAGGCAAGGGAGAGGGGTACTGGTGAATTTGTTAGCCGTCCTCTATATCCATGCTCTTTTAAAGCTTTGAAGGAGACAGAGCTGCTGCAGGCCTTTTAACTGTTGTCCTGTTTTAATGTTTTAATGGCTGTGGTACTTATCATGATTATTGAAAACGAACTGACCCATGTTATGTTCTTGCTCTTCTGGGTCTTAGTGTGAGATCCAGAGAAGCCCTCTTTGTCTCATATCACAACATTTGGGTGGATGTGTAGGTGCGTGGTACTCTCTTGTCTGTGTTTTTATGGATTAAAAATAATATATTCATTTTCTATACCTGCTTTGTCCTGCCATGCATGGTCACAGGGTGCTGGAGCCTATCCCTGCTACTTTCAGCCCAGAGGCAGGGTACACCCTGGATTGGTTGCCAGTCAATCGCAGGACTGACACAGAGACAGACAACCACTCACATTCACACCTGAGGGCAATTTAGAGTCACCAATGAACCTGCATGTCTTTGGATTGTGGGAGGAAGCTGGAGAACCCAGAGAGAACCCACGCAGGCACAAGGAGAACATGCAAACTCCACACAGAAGGACCTGCCTCAACCAGGGATTGAACCCAGAACCCTCTTGCTGTGAGGTGACAGTGCTAACTACTACACCATATATGAAATGAAAACAACATTTTCTACAGTGGTTGGTTTCAGGCACTCTTTGATAATTATAGTGACCAGGTTACCGAGCATGGCAAGAGACACACACAATCCAAAGAGAAACATGGGGGTCAAGAGGTGCCCTTAACTTATTTCTTACCAGGGGCCCCTTAGCAAGTTAATCCACCCCTGTCTAAATAAGTCACAAGCCTCATATCTGAAAACCTAAACAAATAAAACTTGGTTATCTGTGTGACCACATACCATTCATGGTAAGTAAATACACTGTGTTTGTAATTTAAAAGCCTTATCACCTTGGTGTGTATTGACCATGGATGTTTGTGAATGCAACAAACTGGTGAAAGTCCTCATCTGAGCCAGACGGATGTGGAGTCCACATTAGGTTTGTTTGGATCGTGACACTTATGCACTTATGACTCATAAAAAAACATAAATAAGAAATAAACTTATACAGAATGATAAGCAATAACAAGCCTTAATTTGACTGTCTCGGCCGAATCCAAATGATGAAGGTGTCTTACTGACTATCAGTGCTTAAAAGCTGCAAAAACAGATCTGGCCTTGCTGATATGAAGTGAGCAGTACGCTGGCATGTCTGCATGTTGCGTAGCCAGTGCAATACACTTTGACCCCAAGCAGCCAATGAGAAGCATGGGAAACAGTTTTGTAACGGACTGCCAGCCGTGCTTTCTTATCATGAACGAGAGAAAACACAGAAACAAATAAAAATGGGAATGAATAAATACAGCAGTGAATACAGAAATAAACACAAAGGACAGGAAAACTATACAGAAGTAAATAAATGTGGGAAAAAAATTCAATCTTCCCAAACAAAGAAATGGGTTTTCTCTGAAGGACCATTTCTGGAACCTCTCCTGTTCATCTGGTATATATGTAGGTCTATACAGGGTGTGAAGTTCAGATGTATGATGACGACACTGCACTTTATGTCCATGCAAATACTAAAACTCAGGGCAAGAATGACACATGTGACCAAATGCCTTGATGATTCACACCCATTCATTCATGTCAAAACAAGGTTTGCCTGTTTTTGACAGAGATTTCTTTGGCAGTGATCCCAAAGTCTGTGTGTGCAGACAGATCGTCCAAGTCTCTCATTATGTCAGATTTCACTGCTGTATCTACACAGCTCAATTCATACAACATACTTTTAGACTCAAGCTAAAGGTACAACACTTCTTCAGCTGATCCAGCTTTTCTCTAAGAAGTTATCAGTTGATAAAAGAGGCTTTGTCTCCTATGGTAACTTCATACACAGTCTCAAGGCCTGGCTTTTGAAAATTCAGAGGAGAACTAATTTATTTATCTATGTATTTATCATCCTGCTACCTTGCTGCAAACTTGTCCCATGTCCCTTTCACTTTGCCTGATGGTAAGCTTTGTATGCTTTGGATATGTGTAACATATTTAGTAGCACTTCATCAGCAATGTGGTATAGTTTTCTATAGTCGTGTCTAACAAGCCTATGCTGCATAGCTGATGTGTCGTCATTTTACTACATTTTAACAGCATTTTTAACGTGTTATTATGCACAACATTATGATTGTCATATTTTAACCATTGTATTCGTTTTTACTGCTCTGTGTGTCTGTCCTAGTTTCTCTGCACTACTTAAGCCAGCCCACAAACACAAACATTCACATACGTGCAGGCTCATTTCTGATCACATCTCGGGTTAAAGTTTTGTAAGTGACACATTGTTTTATCTTAGGGTTAGAGAGAGATATCTAGTTTATTGATTTGAAAATCGACTATGAGTGAGTGCACTTAGCCTTTCACGAAAAAAAAACAGGCTAAGAGAAATGGTAAAATGTACAGTTCTCCCCATGGTTTATTTATCCCTGACTTGCCTCTGGGACACACTACATTACACTGCCAGGGGCCCATGTATTAACAATACACTCTCACAACTGCAGAAGGAAAGACAAAGAAACACAAAGTATGCATGGCTACAAATATTCAAGCAATGACACGTAAAAATGAAGATATGGTGTGTGTGTGTGGGGGGGGGGGGGTGGTCATATATATACAGATGTCTTTAGCTTGCACACATTTCCTCTCATACAACAGCCTCAACAAATCAATGCATCGCCACCCTTGCACTACGTGACCGTGAACATTGATTGTGCGATTGCCACAGACTACAAATGTGTTTGTCATACTAAAGCAATCGACAGGCATTTTATCTCCAGAATTGATGCATTCAAAGGTCACGTAGAAAAGCCACTTGATAAAACTGCAGTTTCCCTCTTTAATCAGACTGCTAATTGCAACCTCGAGATTCACTTAAATGAGCAACGTGAAGAAAGTGAGACGTTAATTCATTAAACAGAATTATTGTGTAGGACAGAAAGACACAGAGAAAGTACAAAATAAAGAAGAGGGCAAAAAACGAAAGGGATGATGGATAAGGCATGAAGGCTGACCAATTTGCGGCCAGCTGTTCACACCTCTCGGCTGAGGAGGAATCCTGCTGTGCGAGCGATGTAAGGCCCTGATTGCACTGATGCTATTGAAGTGACGCTCTCTAACTCACAACACCTGGCTCTCTGCTCCAGCCAGCCACACTGCTGGGCGTGAAGGCACAGAGGAGAGCAGGAAGGCAAGACTGATGACTCTCTGGTCAGGTCACAGACCTTCATGTGCCCCGACATGCCCTGCTGACTCGTGGGCATGTTTGTATGTTTGTATATATATATATACATATATATATATATATATATATATATATATATATATATATATGTATACCCTTTGTCCTTACACCTACATGTGTACA